>JAQIVF010002055.1:0-11995 GCA_034698365.1 Steganacarus magnus | reverse complement strand
ACACTAACAAAAAATTATTAAATGGCCCTGCCACTAACAAAAAATTAATCAAAGGAACTGCCACTAACAAAAAATTAATCAAAGGAACTGCCACTAACAAAAATTTATAAAATGGTTCTGCAACTTAAAAAATTATAAAATGGCCCTGCCACTAACAAAAAATTATAAAATCGCCCTGCCACTAACAAAAAATTAATCAAAGGAACTGCCACTAACAAAAATTTATAAAATGGCCCTGACACTAACAAAAAATTTTAAACAGTGGCAGTGCCACTAACAAAAAATTATAAAATGGCCCTGACACTAACAAAAAAAGATTAATTATTCGTCAACTTTTTTTTCTTTTTAAGATATAGATAACATTTCATGAGTTGCTTCTATATCTGCTTTGGATTTGGCATCTGATGTTTGAAGCACTTAAGACATTGATTCGAGTGTCATAAATGATACAGCATTGTTTGATTCATGGTTACGTTTAGTGCTAACTATTATGTGCTTTTCGTGTGGACACTCATTATGCCTGTGCCATACCACGTAACCAATATCTTGACAAATCTTGCATCAACAAATATTTTTTTTAAAAAAAATATAATCCTTAAAAATTTTAATTTTATTCGAAAGAAATTTTATTAATTTATAATTCAGATTTAATTTATACATTTTAAAAAATAATATAATTTAAAAATAACACTTAATTTCACTTCTACTCTTCGAATAAAAATTATTTTTGATGTAATTTTAATCATACAGTGTTATAAATTTTAACACTTTTACTACTGACCACTGCTAGTCCGCTACTACACCACTACCATTTGGGCACGTTAAGTCGTCCTTCTAGTGAACTGCTATCTTATTTAGATACAAATCGGAAACAATGAATCATAATTGCTGTCACTATTTTGGAAAACAAATTTATCTTGTACTGGGCGAAGCTGACGTAAATCACCGAAACATAGTACAGATCTACCGCCAAATTTCTCAGTTGAATGAAATATTTCTCGCAAACTATGATCTACTTGCTTAAACATTGATAAACCTACCATCGAAATTTCATCTATTTTTAGGAGCTTAAAATCTTGTAACTTGCATTTAAGTGTATTTCTTAAGTCAGCATTCAGGCATTTAATAGGAGACTTGCATTGGTTAACAGGTAAAGAGAAAGCAGAATGCAAGGTCATTCCACCAATGTTAAATGCCGCTTTACCAGTAGGAGCACACAAAAGAATTTTAATAGTATAAGCACGCGCACCAGTATGAGAAGTGTATACACGCAAAAGTGACTGGTTAACAGCTCGGATAAGTGTGGATTTTCCAGTACCAGCACCGCCAAATACAACATCTATTATTTGCTCATTTGATGTTTTGCAATAATGTAGCAGGTCCTTACAATACCGGCGCTGTTTCAAGTTAAGTGATCTCATGAGTGAAAAATATTTTTCTTCAGCGATACATTTGTGTTAGAAATCTTTCAGAAGTTGTTATTGGTAACGCATTACTGTTATCATCTTTATTTTGATTTTATTTTTTAACAAATTTAATTTAAAATTATAAAAAACAAAAAAAATTGAAACATTTATTTCTTAATCTTTGTAAAAAGAAATATTTTAAATTTAAAACCTATATTAAAAATACATATGTAATCAATTGTTTAATCAATTTGTAATATAAATTATATATAGTTGAGAAAATATATAATAATAATATTTTAAAAATTTTGTCTTAAATTGTTCTACGCATTTATATTTGTGATATTCACTGTTCTAGTGCTGATCACTGACTGAAACTAATTTTTTAAGGACTCTCTTCAGTACTAATCACAACAATGCTTTTTAAGAATAATTTTAGCTTAAATTATAGATAGTATTATTAGGTGATAAAATTTATTAGTTTGCAATTTATTTATTTTCTAAAAAATTTTATAACAAATTTAAATCTTTACTCCTTGAAAATAAAGGTCTTATATTTGCAGGTTATTTAATCGATCTGAGCTAAATTCTGAAATTTCGTTTTTGTTTTTCCTAAAATTTGTATTCAATTAATGATTGTAATTAATTGTCAGTAATATTAGTTATTACAAATTTACTGGTAATTTCGCTTAATAATCATTGATTTTTAAAACTATATAACAGTTCACGCTATTATACATTGTGCTACTTTTTTATATGACTTTTCAGATATTTATATTGGAGTTTGTCCGTTTTTCCGTCACACTTTCAGATAGGAGGCTTTTTAAGTGAAAAAATGTAAAATTAAGAGTCTTTTTTTAGTGAAATTATGTCAAAAAAGCAGGCTTTTTTAGTGTAAAAGTTTTAATAAAACGGAATAATGCCAATCTTGGAATATTAAAATAATTCCACTTTTTATAAAACGGAATAATGCCACTTTTATATGGAAAGTGGAATAATGCCACTTTTTGTTTATAAAACAGAATAATGCCACTATACAAAGGTTTATGATATTTTTAACTTGTGATTTTTTTAAGATAAAAAATTAAAATAGATTAATATAGAAGAGACACGTCGCAGTGAGCAAACGATCAAAACTTCATAATTAATAATATAACATTCATTTAACTACAAATTTTAATAGGAAGTCAGATAATATGACCGTAAAAATCTTGTTTTGTAATATATGTATAATAAAGTACAAATACTTGCGAATGTAAACTCATATATGGATATTATTTTTTTTAATAATAATTTTTTTGGTCGCTTGCTCAATACAATCGCTCTATTTATCTTGTTTATATCTCAAGATAAAAATACTTTAAACCGTTTATAAATAGTATAATTCCGATTTTTAAAGTGGAATAGTGCGATTTTACAATCATTAATTGTGTGCAACTTCTACTTTTTAATTTCAATAATTATCAATGTAAAGTACCTTGTGTTTTAACAATTTGATAGACATTACCCACAAATAATATCTATCTATACAGTCAAAATGGCATAGATTAGAGTAGTGTTGTTTCAATTATTTTTAAGAGAAATTACAATCGAATCAAACTTTGAATTAAAAATTCAATTAATCGTAAAAGAAATTGATTGAAATTCAAAATTTTTCAATTAAATAAATCGAATTTAATCGAAATTTAAAATTTATATATAATTTTAATAGAAATTTAAATTAAATTCAAAAAGCACAATTTAAACAACACTAGATTTGAGAAATATCGACTGTATCTCTTTGAAAATGTCTGGTATTGAATATCTTATATTAAGAAAAAAAATTTTAGAAAAGCTGTAATGATTTTCATTACTTTATATAAATTAAATCAATGTGTATGAAATTATTTAATAGATTTACGCAATTTAAGTTTTTTTTACTGTTTATCAAAGAAATTGTTTTAGAAAAGTAATTTTTAATAATTTTAAAGCGGATTCTACTTTGTGAATCAATTATTATAATGGAAAAGAAAAAAACAACTTGTAAATTGAATTTTAATATAATAAAACAGTTTTAATATTGATTTCTTTAATTTAAACAATTTAACATATAACTAAGTGTTAAATGAATTTATACAATATTTTACACTTAAAAGTAGTGTTGTTTTACTTCTACTTTTTAATTTAGATTGTATTTTACTTTTTCTTCTGAAGAAAATTTCAATTTCGATTGTATATTACTTCTGTGCTTGAAAGCGATATCAATTTTACTTTTCTTTTACTTTTACTATAAGTAAAAGTAAAATTGATTTTCACTATTTTACTTTTACTTTTTAATTTCGGTATTCATGTTATTTTTCAATATTTTAATTTAATTTTATTTATACCTTTTATTTCATTTTTACTTTTTCTTTACGTTTTATTTAAATTCGATTGAATTTTACTTTTTATTTTCGAATAATATATAATTTCAATTTTATTTTGCTTTTTATTTTAAGTATTATTTTAAATAAGATTGTATTTTACTTCCTTGTCTTTAAAAAAAGATAAATAAAAAAATTCTTCAAATTTTTTTGTCTTTTTCTTTTTCTTTTTAATGTTATTTTACGCAATTTATTGTTCTTGAATTTTTTTAGCTCACATTTTTAAAAAAAGTAGAGCTTATGGATTTGACACAGTCCGTCTATCTATCTGTTCGTCCGCAGTCTTAATTTGTCAAATAAATCTGCCACTTTAAAGCTATATCTTAAAACTTTATAAAATAGAAAATGCAACTTAATAATTTTAATAGCCGCGTAAGTCACGTAAGTATATTAAAAAATAGCAACAATGACAAAGAATTAAAAATTTCAAAATAAGCTAAAATAAGAGTAAAATGCCACAAGCACTGTCTGGTGATGAGCTCTGGAGGAAGGGACAACAAATTGGTCCACAGTGACTGTGTAGTCCATCCGCCATCCAACGATATGGAGTGTGTTACATGCATGGCTTAAGCGTGCGTACACTCTCAGCTAGTTAGTTGGTGCGTCCCTCTGGTCGTTGGCGAGCTCTGGAGGAAGAATCCACCAACTTGGTTAATAGTGATTGTGTAAGCCATTCATCGATATGGAGTGTGTCACATGTATGCCTAAAGTGAGCGCATACATCAAGCCAGTTGGTTGGTGCGTACCACTGGTCTGTGGAGAGCTCTGGGAAGGGTCCACCAACTTGGTCCACAGTGTCTGTGTAAGCATACCACTGATATACATTGACTCCTGGATATGTTTTGAGCGAGCGCATACCGTCAGCCAGTAGGTTTGTGCGTCCCACTGGCGAGCTCTGGAGGAAGGGTCTGTCAACTTGGTCCACGGTGTCTGTGTAAGCATACCATCGATATACAGTGACTCCTGGGTCTGTCTTAAGCATTCGCTAACAGTAAGCTAGTTGTTTGGTGTGTCCTACTTTTCGGTGTGTCCTACTTTGCACATTAATTGAAATATCTTTTTAAGAATATCATCTAGAGTGACATTACTAAAGACTGAACCGAAAATATTTTAATTTATTGAGTTTATTAGAATAATATATTACTTTTAACTAAAATGTGAGCTCTCTATGAATGTGTCGTTATTGTTTCTCTTTATTTTCTTCTAAAATTAATTTTTAATTTCTTTTTTTTCTTTTCTTATTTAATTCATTTTGTTTTTAATTTATTTTTATTTTCTTCAATATTGCCCGTAAATGTAATATTAAGTCAGTTTTAGCGATACATTGCTATAAACTGAGTTTAATAAAGAAATATTTAAATGGAGATCAATGTGTTAAGTCTGTCATTAAAGGGAAAGAAATTAAATGAATTTAAAACTTTTTAAAAAATTTAGTTCTACACATTAAATGAAAATATAAGCTTATGCTCTTTATGTTTATATGCTTTGTTTTGAAATGTTTTGAATAGTAAAATATTTACTGAACTACTAAAATCTATAATTAAAAATTTTAAAACAATGCACTATAAAATATAACAATAAAATAATCTAAAATTAAAAAAAATATAATAATTATTTATAAAAATAAAATTATAAAAGTAAACAAGACAAACAAATCAATGACATACCTTACAATTATTTTGATGTTTACTCTTTAAAGTCTTAATCACGAATGAGACAGATTTTCTCAAACACTTATTGAACTGCATTGCATTTAAAGGATGGGCCAAATATGCGCAGTAATCGAATGCTCTTTAACTCAATCCCGAACACAAATGACTAGTTATTTTGTCTAATTTACTCAAGCTTGTGGCATATCAGAAGTAAAAGTAAAAAAGAAGTGTGACTTTTTTCTATCTTTTCATTTAAATCACGTGCCATGAACTCGCTTCCAGTAGGAGCACCGTTTTCTCACTTCTTGAGCTTGATCCAGAGGACACGAAAGAAGATAGCTAGTTAGCACGTGCAATGAGCTCATCTCAACTAGGAGCACCGTATGATCACTTCTTGAGCTTAATCCAGCGGCCAAGGAAGAAGATAGCTGGTTAGCAACTTGCTTACAAGAATTCTTTAAACAAAATATTTTCTTGAAAAAATATAAATAGTATTTCTGTATTATAAAAGTATTTTCAGTCTTTGTTCAGCAATCGAACAATAAAGATGGAAAACAATTATGAGGTCAAGAATTTAATAAAAATATTTTATAACATTAATTTTTCGAATTATTAAACCAACAAATTTTCTTTAATTTAAAACATTGTTTAATAAAATAAATTAATACGAAAATGTTTTTTCATTAAACAATAAAATTTTAACAAAAAATTAAATTGAAAATTTTGTTTTATTAAAATACTTAAAGACAAAAAAGCCTATTATCAATAAATTTTATTAGGTCAAGAATTTAAGCAATTTATTTTTTAAACATATATTTTACGTATTATTAAACCAACAAATTTTCTTTAATTAAAAACGTTGTTTAATAAAAAAAATTAAATGAAGACAATTTTCTTCACAAGCGTAATTTGTGCTGTTTAAGGGCTTTTCGACTTGCGTATATAGCCCTTAGCTAATAGCTCTGCGACTTGTTTTTAGACTATCACTCGTTTAGCGGCAGATAATCGGCGTGCTCTACATGCGATTGGTTTGTCGTGTTTGTGAAAACATTTTCATTTTGGTCAAAAAAGAAACTAAAACAAGAAAACAAATGATGAAAAAAAGAATCAAATGAAACAAAACGTAAGAAATTACGAAAAAATAATATAAAACTAATTATTTATAAAAATTGTTTTATTAAATGCTAAATTTATATGAAATTTTTATTTGGTTATTTTGGTAACCAATTTTAATTTATAAACAAGATCGAATCGATCATCTGACTTTATGACTTTATGAATCGGTTTATCTGACTTCGTATTTAAACTTTTGTTAGATTTATGGATTATATATTTTATTAATTATGATTAATAGTGGTCACTTGCTTACTACGTTCGTTTGGTCACCTCTTAATATTAATTAAATTTTAATCTGATATCTTTAAAGTTCAAAATTGCATTATATTATTTAAAATGTAAATTACATTATAGTCCAGGTAATATACTATACAATAGCCAAATATGGCATATACCGGTTTTGGTATTGCTATAATATAGGTTGTATACTATATAATAGCCAAAAGTTAAAATCTATTAAAATTAACGGCACTGCCATAGTAAAATATATAATTTTGACACTAAAAATGTTCACTAAAAAAGCCTCCAATTTTGACATTTTTTCACTAAATTAGCCTCCTATTTTGACATTTTTTCACATAAAAAGCCTCCTATCAGAATGGCGACACACAGACAGACAGACAGACAGACAATCCCAAATCCATATATCTGACAATTTTCTATCGAGTTCAGATAAAAAAATATTGAGATAGAAATTAGATAATTAAGTATGCATATTGTCATTATCATCATCAGAATCTTCACCCGTTAAATAGGTAGATTTAGAACCTACGTATTAGGTTCTAAATCTACGTGTTTAACGGATGAAGACTGATGATGATAATGACTTAAAATGCATACATAATTATTAATACTGAGCCCAAATATTCATCTTCTAGAAAAAATTGTGTAATCTTGTTTTGAAACGAAATGCTTCAACAAATGATTATAGTCGTAATTTTTTACACTATTTTTTCACGCATTAATTTTTTTAAATAATTTATTACTTCATCGACTGTGTCCACGAGCTGAATCATAAATCAATAAAGACTTGATTCGATTTAAATAATGTATTTCCGGGTCCTTTTAACCAAACATCATTTATCCATTCTATCATTAATTTAGAATGCATTGTTCCGGATTAAGAAGCTTTGACTACACAATTCTGAGTGAAATTAATTTTAGGTTTTGAGATTTTTAAATATGATCATAGGTTTTAATTTAAGGCCGTCTGCCATAATTGCTAAAACTAATGTAACTCTTAAATGATCATATCCTGTTGAATTTACTTAGACATGTTTGTATCCTCTTAGTTCATACGTTTTATTTTCGTAAGTCAAAATATAGCGTTACTTCAACCATCGATGAAATTTTATTAATTGTAATATTGTTATCATTGATCATGTTTGAACAAATTAAAAAACTTAAAGCCTGATACGTAACTTTTAATTTTTTGTCCATTTCCTGTCTTAACCCGATGAGTACTTCTGTATCTTTTGATAAACCTAACAGCCAGCCTAAACTTGTAGTAAATGTTTGGTTTGGATAATGAATCGGGAAGAGTTCAGCTGCTTTTAGTTGTATTCTCTCCGCAGGTAATCAATTTTTAAGTTGTCTTTCTTTTTTTATCCAATCAAAAAGTTTTTTTCCATCTCTAGCCGTTTGGCAAATTTTTGTTTTTCAGTGTTATCGATAAAGTTTATACGTTTAGTAACTCATTTGTTTAGAAATTGATTTTGCTTTACAATTTACTACAAATTGCAATTTAGATTCACTTTCTATCCAACATAAAAACCATACAACTAGTATTATCGTTACGTGTAGATAACATATTCTGTAAAAAATTCATGTTTTTGTAAATTGTTAAATTGGTAAAATAGGTAAAATTTGTTAACTCTGACTATTAACTAACACTTAAAACTCAATTAACATCAAGAATTTGAAGAGTGATAAACCAAACTTCAAAAGCGTACAACACATGAAGCGTGTATTAGACCTGCTTAAGATATTTATTTTTGTAATCTACTTGTCAATACCTTTCAATCGATGTATATATCACCAACTGTTCCTACCCATGTAACCGTTGGTGATATGTACATCGATTGAAAGGTATTGACTAGTAGGGGTTACAAAAATAAGTCTTATGCAAGTCTGAAGTGCTAATATTTTTTGAAATTATTTGAATTCAATAAATTTTTTAATTCCTTATTTAACTCATAAATCATTTCATTTTTCATTTATAATGTATTTATACGCTCTGTCAGTGGCTAAAGTTGTCGACGGTTCAGTATGGTTTAATATATGACAAACCTACAACAACTTTACAAAATACTACATATCTTTGCTGTAGTATAGAAATTACACTGCAATTAGTGTGACAACCCTCCAGATTTCACCTCAAGTCTCCAGGAATTTTCCTCTTTGACAACACTCCAGGTGGATGTTAGACCTTGAGCTTGAGGTGTACAATAAAAAATATATCTCAATGTGGACTTCAGGTGAAAATATTACTTTAATTGACATTCTCAAGGTAAACTGAAATAACAGTTGCTCATCCAAACTGCAAAACATACACTTTTAGAAACACGCACTGAAAACTTCAGTCGCTCTCTTACGGGAAAATAGTAAATGATAGGAACATATAAGGTATATGTTTACAGTTGAATACCATTGAATACGAAGAATAGACAGAAAATTAGTGTGAGTGTATTTTATTTACAGACATAATAAACTATTATTGCTCAATAATAGCAGAATTGGCACATTATATACCGTCACTGTTCAATAATGTAAATATTTTGTTACAATCAAAAATTGTATTAAAATTTTTAGTTTTCAATAAAAAAAAACTAACTTTTTACACTAAATTGTGTTTATATTCTAAATTCTCTTGACTAATAGCTGAAAAAAAATTATTGGTCAATCATCATAAAAATTGGCTAAAAATTTCGCTAACTTATCGCCCTTTCCTTCCTTTAAACCTAACTTTTTCGCTAACTGTTCGGCAGTGGGCGCGTCCTCCGGTACTGTTCGATACGGCTTGGTATTAGTGCCGCCAAAAAAGTCCGGCAACTGGTCGTTGGCAACAAATTCGTTAATGTTTTTCTTCTTTGTCAAACAGATTCGCTTCTTCTCGTCGTCGTTAAGCATCGCGAGCACTGTTTTGAACACCGGTTCGAGAACCGCAGGCATTTTGAAAATGAGAATAGCGGCGCCCAAACCGGGATAATACTCGCGCACCACTTTAAAACCGAAATTAGCCAAATCTAGTTCAACGTTCTTCAGTCCCGTTCCCCTGCAGTCGAATAATGTTGTGAGACCTGCGGTTAGTTTAATAGAATTAGAAACAAAAATCAACTTTAAAGCCAAATATATTATATTATGCTATAAGTGCTAAAAGTTACAACAATACATGCGGAAATTTAAATTTAATTTAATTTTACAACACTTATCGTTGGAAGTTAAACACACGCGGAAAATAAAGCGCAAAAATATTTTTAGTATAGTTATTTTTACATCACATTTACTTGGAAATTACAGAAACAAAGCGAAATGAAGGGAAGTGTGCATCAGTAATGTGTGGTGAAAAGCGCGTGACAAACCTTTGCCAGTATTCTCTCGGTCCACTTTTTCGAGCTGAAATATACTATATCTCTGAATTGTGGGCAACCAAGTCTTCGATTTTTTATTTACTTTGCCGCGAATCACCACAACCTGCGCTCCATTTAGATCTTTGCAGTAAACGGTTGAATAGCCACTTCTAAATATCTCCTGAGGAAAGTCACTCTCCTTTATATCGCGAACACCGAACGACTTTCGCCATTTCATGGCACCCACCAAACACTCGAGCGCTTCGTTTACATTATTTTTCTTAATAAGCAAATATCTTTGCAGCGGCCAATCGGTGTCCTTAATCCGATCGATATCTTGTTGGTAATACGCGTCCGGAGTTTTGGCGACTTCGTCGAGAAACAAATGGCGCAGCTCTTGAACCAAACTGGTGGGTATCTGTGACGCCTCTTCATAAAACGTGTACACCGGTAATGGCATCGCGAGAAATGATTTATTTCGCGAGTGTGTCAAATGTTTTCAAATAGTGTGTCAAAACTATTAATTATTTTTTAGTTAAATAAAAAAACCATCTGTTAAAATAGATGTTACATTAATTTTATATAAATAGTCGTTTGTCATTGAGTTGTAAACTAGAGTCAGAAACGATCGCCCGATTTGTTATAGTGATCAGGCTTTGTCGGGTTGGGTTGGGGTTTTAAATTTTAAAACTGTGACGGGCTGGGCATTCGACTAAAATAATAAAAGCCAGAAAATTTCTAAAATTCAACTTAAATTCATAAAATAAACCTAATATCCATAAATTAATTTCCATTCTTAGGTTAAATTTAACTTAATCAGACAACTTTACAACTTACCACAAAAAACCAAACAAAATTTGCTAATTATTGGATATTAAAGTTTAGTTCGAAATTCAATTCGTTATAAGTAATAAATTCCAGTCGTGTAATCGGGTTTTGAATTTTTAGAAATATCGGACTTTTTCGGACTCGTGCTTGAGTTTGTTGGGCGTTGATCGGGCTCGGGCTCGGGCCTTAAATTTCTTAAGATTTTGGACTCTATTGTAAACCACTTAAGATTATGCGATGTCACAATACGATTATTTTGAATCTAATCATTAATTGACGTCTCTTAACATTTATTTATCAGTTAAATAAAAGTTAACAGCTATTTTACACACAAAAAGAGCCGAACATTGCACAACGTAGAGCTGCAATGTAGAGCATAGAAAGTGCGAGCGCACAGCAATAGAAATGTTTTTTAAAGAAAACTTTTAATCATTTCATAACAAACACCTAATAATAAATTAAACAAAAAACTGATTAATTAGTTAAATTTTTTCACATCTTCGTGCGTAGTGTACCACTAATATAATTGTAACGTATGTAGTAATTAATTTAAGGGTAAATCAAGTGTTATCTAATTTTGAGTTTTTATTTATTATTAGTAATAAATTATTACGATTGATGCTTAATAAATTGACTAATTGTTTATTTTGTGTGCTTATAACTAATGCGAATTCAAAGTACATTTACAGATTGCACTGGAAATGCACCAAACTATGGACTGATACTTAAAACAAATAAAACTCTCATCAAATCTGTAATCACCGATATTAGATAATAAATTGAAAAAGTTTGCACTTAAGCGTGTTTACGGGTGCAAGTTTTAATGTTTGCATTAAAATTCACTGAATGCACTAAAATTGGAGCGCATTAACACATTAATTGAAACAATTTGTGTTTATATCATCCAGAGTTAATCTTAAAAAGACGCGATTTTGAAAATTTTCATTTTTTTATTCATTTTCAGACATTTTATGTGGCGACAGTTATAGAGAGATTGTTTTATGCGCACTACATATTGATAC
>JAQIVF010002054.1:0-11999 GCA_034698365.1 Steganacarus magnus | reverse complement strand
AGCAAATTTAATGAAAGGTATTTTTGATATTTTTGGTATTGTAAGCTTTGTTTAGTTTAATATCTAGTAGTTGTAGCAAAATATGAGTCAATCCCATTTAATTCATGTTACTGAAAATCACGTTATTAAAAAAAATATTCATTACACCAGATTTGTTGAGTTTCCTGCCGGTACCGGACAAATTTAGTTGTATTCGGGCTGATGTATACTAATAAGTTATTAGTAATAACTTGAGTAAACAATACCGAAACATTCATAATAGAGCTCGCTGTCTCTAGGTAACTTAAATTTGTATTGTTAGGATTGTATAAAAAGGGTTTTAATTATAATTATTTTAGTGCATTGTTACTTATATTAATATTCTAAAATGGCGCTATTAAATTGTAACTTGTATGATATGGAGTATTAAGATATAGCAAGTAAGTTATAGATTTCTAAGATATATAGCATAAGAGGGCTGCGGACACACGGACGGACAGACATTGTCAAAACCATAAGTTCGCGCTCTCTCTCTCTATATATATATATTTATTTATATATAGACAGTGTGCTAAAAAAATCCAGATTTTCTCATAATAATTATATATTACATTAACTATTTTCAATAGTCAAAATCATATAGCAGTGCTGCTGCAGTACTATTGTAGGCTATAGTGAGTACAGAATGGTTTCAGAAGTGTTAACAGAGAATAAAAAAAATTCTATAGAGAAAGTGAAATAAACTCACGGGCAAAGTGATAGTTTCCAGTAGAATATTTAAAAAATTATTATTTATGATTAGTGAAAATGGATTTAGATTCTTATTTGTTTGTATAAAATTTAAAAATATAATTATTTCTTTATATAATTTATTTTTTTATTGGCCTTATTTGAATGCATAATTAAGCAATTATTGTTTAGATTTAAAGAAAGAAAGATTTAAAAATAAGAGTTCTTAAGCCAATCATTGTTCAATTAAATTACTTCTACGTTACTTAATTTATACTTCTACTAGAAAGGCTCAATGTTTCGATTTCAGCTATCTTAGAATTAACAACCTCTTGTATATAATCTGGTTCGTTTAAAATTTTAATATCCTTTGATTGAGAATAAAAAAATTAGATTTGAAAAAGATAGATAAAAATTTTTAAAATGTCTAAATATGTTCAAATTTTTGCTGATTAAGTATTTTTTTCTAAGGTTCAAAATTCATTTAAACAGATAAAAAATAACTAGAACAACAATCATTCGTAATAATATAAGTAAATTTCAATATCATGTTTTTGTGGTGATAAGCGATCGTGAATATTTGACATTGAAGGTACTCACGATTAATCTAATCTTAGATATTCTAGACTTAAGAACATTGATTTATTAATAAATGTCTCCCAACTTATAAAATAAATCAAATTAAACAAAACCGCCATAATCTTCAATTTTATCTCGTAAATTAAAACCTTAAAAATGTTATTTGAATTGTTTGCGAATTTTGTTGATATTTTTGCGAATCGCATGGTAATTGTGAGCGCATATTATCTGATAACCATATGCTCGTACTTTAATCTGATCAACGTTTTTCTGTTCAATACTAGACTATATTACATATGCAGCAACTTTTTATTATTCTAGTAGTGTTGGTTTTTGTACTTAATTTTACAACCAGTTCTTTAAAAAAGTAATTTAAATCATTGGAAATATTATTTTTAGTGTCAATAAATGCTTGTTTTTCCTTATAATTAACATTTGTTATTGAGTTTATATTTTGTGTTTTTTCCTATTTGTGCGCAATAATGAAGACAATGTCTCTATTGAAGGTAATCACGCATCAATTTTATATAATTTCTAAACAATAATTAAATATAATAATAAATATTGTTTGTACGTAAGGAAGTATATATCGTGTCTGCGAGTCGAACCCCAATTGGATCGTTTCGAGGATCTCTTAGCGCGTTAACTGCGCCACAATTAGGTTCAACCGCTATCAAAGCTGCGGTTAGCAGAGCCGGCATCGCAGAAGCAGACGTGGAAGAAGTGTATTTCGGAAATGTGTTGTCAGCAGGTGTGGGTCAGGCGCCAGCACGACAGGCAGCGTTGGGCGCCGGTCTCAGCAAATCGGTTGTTTGCACCACTATTAACAAAATGTGCGCGTCTGGCATGAAAGCGATCAGTTTGTCGGCGCAAAGCATTATGTTAGGGCAGTGTGACGTGTCTGTCGCTGGTGGTATGGAGAGTATGTCTAACGTGCCTTTTTATATGGCGAGAGGCGACACACCGTATGGTGGCATTACGCTCACTGATGGAATCGTTTATGACGGTCTCACTGATGCTTATGCCAATAAAATTCATATGGGTTTGTGTGCAGAAAATTTAGCAAAAAAATACGAAATAAATCGCGAACAACAGGACGAGTTCGCTAAACTCAGTTATACACGCAGCGCAAAGGCTACCACTAATGGAGTTTTTGCCGAAGAGCTGGTGCCCGTCACTATACCTGGCAGACGTGGTAAACCGGATGTTACCGTTAATGAAGACGAAGAATTTAGAAAAGTTAATTTTGATAAAATTTCCACATTAAATACGGTTTTTAAGAAGGAAAATGGAACGATTACAGCCGCAAATGCGAGCACTTTGAATGACGGAGCAGCTGCTTGTGTTCTCATGTCTGAATCAGCAGTCGCTAAATTCGGAGCAAAACCGTTGGCCAGAATTGTGGCGTTTGCTGACGCAGAGGTCGAACCTATTGATTTTGGTATTGCGCCCGCATTTGCCATTCCGAAGGTATCTTCAATACTAGTTATTACAATGCATTAATTGTATTAATATTATAATTTTTAGAAAATTATTTTAAATCCATTTGGTTGAGTATACTCTATTTACTTTTAATTAAATCGAGTGATAATTAACATATGGAAAATTAATTTTGATATAATAAGTGCATTCATATTCTTATTTTAGTTAATTTAATGCTATGCTAATACTCATACAAACTTATAAATGTTTATATTTTGCAGGTTTTGGAAAGAAGTGGCATACAAAAAACAGATGTATCGTTATGGGAGGTAAACGAGGCATTCAGTGTTGTTGCGTTGGCTAACATCAAACATTTAGGATTAGATCCTGAGAAGGTTAATGTTAATGGAGGCGCTGTCAGCTTAGGGCATCCCTTAGGGTAGGATTGTCACTTCCTGTGCTTTTATAGTAGATAATCCGTAAGAATAATATTTTTATGTTTATTCAGATGTTCAGGTGCGCGCATCGTAAATCATTTGGCACTTCAGCTAAAACCAAAACAATACGGAGTGGCGGGTATTTGCAACGGAGGCGGTGGTGCTTCTGCTTTGCTTTTACAAAAGTTGTAAACGACGTGTGTTACGCGATGCGAAGAGTTTTTATTTTCCAATCATGTTATTGATTTCTAATAGATTTATTTGGGTCATTTATTATAGATTTTAATAAACTGTTGACTTATAAAAATATTGATATATGATTATGTTTTATATATTTTTACATTTATCTACTTTTCAAATAAGTTTATATTTTTTTAATAAAGATTTTTTATACACTATATATTTATATTAGTTTTGATAAATTTATATTAACAAAAAACTACATAAAACTAGAGATGTTACACCAAACTAGAATTAGGTCCGCTATAAAGATGATGTGCATGAATATTGACAGGCACTTGAAATCTGCGCATATAATTAGTTTGTGGCGGTGGCAAACCTATAGGCGGATCACTCACTATTCCTATGTAGTGTTGCGGCTGATTATATCTAATTGGCGGCGATATTTTTGGTGCAACTTTGTTATTTTGAAGGTTAGGAAGTGTTACCACAGAAACACTGGCATCACGTGGTGATGGAGAGAATTTGGTTCGATAACCAGAGTCATTAAAAGGTGAATCTCCGTGCTCTCCGCTATTATATGCGTTGCCATTGCATCGCAGAGACTTCATTAAATCGGCTGATAGATTAATATCATCAATATGTTCAGGTTCTTGCGAAAGAATGTTATCATTACTATTGGCATTAATACAATCCTCTACTCTATTTTGCTCCGGAGAACTCCCGCTGTTATCTGATATTACATTGACCTCATTAATAATTTGTTTTTTAACGCTAACTTGTTCTTTAGGTCGAGCTCCTAATTTCTCAAAATCTTCGTGTTGTGCAAAATCTTGCCCATAATCTCCATTTGTTTGTAAATAATCCGGTTTTGTGTTTGGCGTATCAGTCCTATTGATAACCTCTATTTGATTAAAACTCATTTCATTGCTAATTGCTTCTTCATCACTATTTTCTGCACTCGCAGTTAAATACATTTCTGATTTAGATCTGGACACAGTTGGTGTTTGTTGCTTATCACTGTTGACAGCGGGCCCTCCTTGGCTACTCTTTGGTCTTTCTATTTGCTGGTGATGTTGTTGATGATATATCACTTGTGGTACATTCACTTGACTTGTGGTGCGTTCTATTTTATTTTTATGATTATGATTGTGATGATGATTATGGTAGTGATGCTGATGATGGGTTTGATCCAAATGTTCGTTAGAGCTTCGCCTATGGTTTTCTAGTTTGGTATTCAACCACGTCTTGACCTCGCCTTTAAGCTGTTCCACTTGAAGCCTTTGTCTCCTTTCAAACTCGATTCTCTCCCGGAGCGCACATCTATTTGCGCGTTCATTGCATTCCTCTCTTTCATGCGCTAACTTCTCTTTCACTGTTTCATTAAGCGTTACTAATTGATTGTGTGTCTTCTTTTCTAGATTACATATTTTGTTATTGAGACTATCGTGTGTATTGTCAATATGATCAATGAGCTCTCTCTTATCGCTCTCCATTTTCTTTTCTACTCTCTGCAGAAGTGGTGTACAGTAGCATTTATGCGATTTGCCAACTGGTCCTTTGCGGATATTGCCTGCAAGATCTATATAATACTGTTCCCCTTTAGTTAATGGGTCTGATGGAAGTGAATCTAATTTTGGTTTTGGAAAATCATTAACATTAGGATGGAGGTGACATCCGTACGGACTCCAATTACATGTCGACGCAATTTTTTTAGTTTTTTCGTCAGTAAAGTGAACGCTACGACTCGAACCAGACTTTGTCTTTTTGAACCTCTCATTACGCGATTTTTCATTACTATCTTTGCTTCCCTGAGAACTTTCCTTTTCGCGTTTAGATGTTTTAATCGGATGTGTTGTTTGCATTTTTAGTGGTGGCGGGTTCGCTATTATCTCTTGCACTTCAGAGTATGTTTTACGAAGTGCAATATCCATCGCTGTCTCCCCTTGCTATCAATACAATGAGAAAAGAGTGGGCTTAAGTAAAAAAAGAAAAGCTAATTTCCACTGTTATGTAATAACTAGCGGTTACTTAGAATAGAGATGCGAAAAAGATATATTACTTTGTTAGGTATCGTTGGATTACATCCGGCTTCCAACAGAATTCGAGTCAACTTTCTTCTACCCATCGCTGCTGATATGTGTAGTGCTGTGTCTCCATTCTATCAAATGTAATGGTTTAAAGAATTTTTCCAAAAAAAAAGAAATTGATTTTTAAAACTAAGTTTGGCGTTGGTTTGTTTTGCGGTTAAAAAGTAACAAATATTTCGTTTATGCATTGTGTACAGAAAAAATTTCACTCGCCGTATGATCAATATATTCTCTCCACCCCTGAATTATTATTGTATGACTGATTATGTCAAAATATTCGTTTAAGTACATCATAATACAATTAAGTGGCAAAAATGTTTGAACACCAACTGTTAGGCATAGCGTTTCAGTTTAAATGCATTTTAAAATGCAATGAGTTATTAAGTTGTTTCAATGTTCTAACAAACTCTTATAATGTGGCAATTATTTTCTAATACATTTTCAAAACAGTTGTCTTTTTATCAAAACTCTCCGCGTAATGTTTATAACTTATTTTGGTTATTGCGAGTTATTAGTAATTTAAGACTTTCTAAAAAAGTTTTAAAACAAGAGTTTCTCACACGAGATAGCTATTAACCCACCGGTCATTGAATAATATACTATGTTAGAGGCAAGCAGTTAAAAAAATTGATGGGAAATATGTCTCGGATCCATGCGTTTGAGGAGTTTACAGAAAAAAATTAAGTTTTATAAATTAAACACATAACTCATACCTTATTCACATCGTTGACACTGCAGAATGCACTTAATAAAATTCGTACAACACCTGCATGTCCATATCTGGCAGCGCTAAACGTTAGGAAAAAAAACGTCCAAAGATTATTGTGGATTAGCAGATATCATAACTTAATGCTAATAAATGCTAAGCTATTAGTTACCTATGGAGAGGGGAGTCTCCGAACTGGAAAAAATAGAAAAAAATCAAGTGATTAGCATTTGTTTAAAAAAGTATTGCCACTTTTAATTTAAGTTTTGCATAAATTTCTTTTTTCTTTGGTAACATAAATGCTCGTACGAAACACAAAAGCAAATTGAAATTTTAAAACTACACGTACGTTTGTAATATATCGATAATGTAGGGAAAAATGTTCTTAAGTAATTTATATTTATAACTTTTTTAATACTTCATATTAATTTTTCAAAGTTTTAATACTCAGTATTGCTATCGCTTCCGCAATTTATTTTGAATAGCAATGAATTATAGATATATTATTGTAAAAAAAAACACTTTTAAATACCTTTACATATTAACTATTATTGCATGCAATAAAATACAAAATAATGATCACAATCAGTTTTAACTTATTTGGCTTAAAGAAAACGCTATAAATTATATTGTCTTCAATCTTAAAATCTGATTTCGAGAAATGCATTTAATTTCAGAGAAAAACCCCGTTTAGGATTGAGGATAATATTTGAGGAAACAAGAGTTCAAATCTGTGATTAAAATAAAAAATAACAAAATCGATTTGTTCTAATTATGTTTATTAGACGGGAGAATATATAAATTAACTCTCAAGATCCGTGGTATGGGAAAAAATTCCCCACTCTTTTAAATTGTTTTCGGATCATGTAAAGATCATTTTTCTAAGAAAAGCTGCATTACATTATAATAATGAACTGGTCTTAAAAAGCAAATAATATTCATTGCTTTGTTGTTTTTATTTTAAATCTGTAGTTTTAGTGAACAGTATATAAAAATCTTTTTTTTTGTTGTTTATAGAATATCCAAAAATATTTTTAATAATTAGTTTTATTATTTGAATTGAAAAAGTTGTTATTTATATATCGATAGCAGAAAAAAACAAAAAATATTTCCTCATTATTATAAAATATCATTATTAAAATCTCAAGCAAATTCAGAGTAAAAAATTTGCAATTAAATTTTTATTACAAGAACTTCATTTTTAAAAACTCATGACAATAAATAAAGATATTTAAGTAACGAAGTTGAGTAATACTGTACATTAACCACACTTACGATGTCAGCTTTACGTATCTTTATCTGGCATTAAAGGAGAGAAACTCAAGAATATTTATATGCATTCCTTTCACTGATACTAAAAAAACTATCTCCATATAGATGGAAAAAAATGCTATCGGTGTTCTAAATACAGTTTTTGCTAATATTTATACTTTTGCTTTTTCAAATAAAAATTTATTGAACTTACATACTGTACTGTTTATATATGATGGTATGTTTAAGCAAAAGAAAATTCCTTTGTTGAAAACTAAAATTAAAGTTAATACATGTATCTAAACATCTATTATCGTTTTCAACCCGTGATCGCGAAAAACAAATTTTTCAAAAAACAAGTTTGAAACATATGAGATAATTTTAGCCGACAAACAAGAAAAAGCAAAAGTAAAAAAATATCCATAAATCAGAATTTGATGACCACAAAAAGTCAGAAAATATTTTAAAAATAATACTTTTCTAGGATCGCTTCGAAATAATAAACTAAACCGACACTAACTTAAAGCGATAATAAACAATTTATTCAAAAATACTCGCTGCGCTGAAAAGCTTACTCACATTATTCTTGATATCTGGTTTGCATCCAGCCATCAGTAATATTCTAGATGTCTGATTGTGACCCTGTTGGCAGGCCAAGTGAAGAGCTGTATGTCCTTGCTTTGAATGCGAGAGAGAAAAATAAGAAACTATATAATAATGCTATTGTGCATGATTTGCATCAAAAGCTAATTGAGCCTTCATTCAAATGATTATCGCTTGACGAGTGCAGCTTATATGGCTTTTTTTGTTTCAGCTCACGTTGTAATAATAACTAATATTATGCCTGATTCACATTTTACCTTATTCTTGAGGTATGTGTTCGCTTTGTGCTTACATAACGCTTCAACGGTTTGACTGTAACCTTTCCAGGAAGCTTCGTGTAGCGCTGAATTGAAATGCTGATCAACACAATAATATCAAATATTTAGAAAATATTATTTCAACAATTTTTATCTACTTTTTTATATGAATCAAATGTTTAAAAAAACTTTCCCCTTAAATAGGTTTCTTTTCATAAAGGAATAAGATTTTGTTTCGTTAACTCAAGTTTAAATCTCTGTAAAAATAATGGCGAAAATTTTTTAGCGTAAATAATTGATAGAACTAAATATTATTAAATCACAGTCGACAAAATAATGCTGTCGTTTGCATGATTATGAGTCATTTCGCTACATTTTCTTTTATATTTTCTAATCTATTATCCTTCTACTCATTTGCGCAAAACTTAAAAATATTAGTTGTATACTCAGTATGAGCTGGAAATAAAAAATAAGTGCTGTCAACTTTGAAATGACTTGAGATATTTTTTCGGAAAAAAGCATAAAATTTACAGGATATCGAAGTGCCTCCTGATAGCAATGATTGTGCCATCAAAACATCAATTGCTTTTCGCCTATAGTTTTCTGCAGTAATTCATGTATGTATTTGTATTGGCAGTGCTGTTAATTATTTGTCTGGAGTTTGCAGCAAAAAAAATCAGTGCGTCCGCCACTCTCTTACATCAGTGAAGCGTATAACAAATATTTTGACTCTCACTAAACATATTTTGATCGTTTAAAGAGTGGAAAAACTTAGTCAACTATTAGTAAAAATAGGTTTGTATGGAAAGTCTGCAATGTTTGAGCGAATTTGGCTCGCGATGGTCACAAACAAGTGAACGCGTTAAATGATGATTTCATCTCAGATGGAGGATGTATTTAGTGATTGGCCCATTGCTGCAACGCTTGCCATTATAATTAAGGCACTTTCTTAACGGTTGTATGGGTTTAAATGATTCAATCCAGTGATTCTCTGCAGACACTGACACTTCTATGGCTTTGTTTTGCGCAATTTGTTGTTTAGGAAGAATAACAGGTAGAAATGATAATCAAAATATGTTGAAAACTTTAATCGCAATTATGTATCGAAACAATAGTGTTTGTGGGCGCAAAATGATCAAAACGAAAAAACAATTTAGAATGAACTCAAATTTTTAAGTTATCAGAAAGTGCTCGCTATATATGTCCTCATTATAAATCATTAAAAATACTCTATTTATTAAATGTGGTTTAAAGCGCCAATAAACTATGAGAGGAAAGTTTTCAAACAATGCGAGACTCACAACATCGTCCTGCACGTCAACGCTTGCGTTATTCTTCAGCAAAAGTTTAACGGCTTCGACATGACCATCAGTAGCGGCGTGAAGAAGTGGTGTATAACCCAGCTATGATAACAATTGAAAAGTTATTTTAAAATGATATGTAATTTAGAGAAAAAACTTCTCTCTCATAGCATACAGTTTATATATATTGTATCTTATATGCTATTATTATATTTATTTTTTGCGAAACGCAAAATAAAACGATGAACGAAAAATAATTGCTTTTCGCAATAAATAACTTATTATATTCGTTGCATTCATTTTGTCATATAGCGAGCTATTAGTACAGGTAAGCATCATAATAGGCAGTCGCCCTCCGGATACTTTCTTATCATGACTTCAAAGGGAGGTCATTAGAAAAACTCTGGGAGGCTTTGATGTGTGTTCGTATTCACCACTGTATGCCTTATTAACTGTTTTTATACTATGACTTTTCAGCATATGTGGTAAAAAAACTGCAAAAACATTTCATTGCTATTCTATTTAAAAGTAAAGAATCTCTACCTCCCTTATCGATGTACACTCACGCATACAATCTCCCTCTCCCTCTCCCTCTCCCTCTCCCTCACTCCCTCCCTTCTTCTCTATCTCTGTCTCTCTTACAAACACACACATCTTTTTTAACTTAGTTAAACCTAGAAAATACAATATTACAATGATTTATAAAATTCTTAAATAATAATGGAAAAAATTAACACAGGAATAAAATATCTTTTGTTATATTTCCTAGAATTATTTAGAACACATAATTTGTACTTAAAGTTTTCGGTTTATTAGAACATTTCTGACTAATACTTTAATTCTTCATTGAATAAAGATTTATTACGCCTAAAATCACTAAATTAAATTCTGTTTTAAATTAAATTAAATTAAATTTTAAAAAATATTCTGTCGACATTATTTTAACGAATAGATTGCTAAGTTTGCAAAATATATTATGATGTGACTAAAACCGCAGATATTCCCCTAAATTACGCCGAAAACCTTACGCTCTATTTACAAACAAATGGTAGTTCGGCTACAATTAAACAGGTTAGACATTAAATAAAGCTTACTAAAAACATGTTAGTAAAAAGAATTTAACACATATCAAAAGAATAATTGTCAAACTAAACCCAACCCAATGTAAAATAACAATTAAATATTATCATTTCTAAGTTCAAAATAATTTTTGAATCGTCTTTATATAATTATGGTTTGCTATAATAGAGCTGTATTTTGGTTTGAAAACTTTTTAACTGAAACCCACCTAAAATGTTACTCCACTTGATAAACATTACTTTTAGTAACCTTATTATTTATCAAATAGCAATTTATTAATTGATCCATTATAACTTAATAGATTTAAAAATCACAGTACTGTATATAAATAAATATTAGGAATGGGAGGAAAATTACGATCCTAATTGATTAATGGCTTTAAACATAAAACAAGCAACAAGTAATGAGCCATTGTTTGTAAAATATGGGATAAACTCGAGTACGGAACATATAACCGTAAAATGATTTGAAATCAATTGAGAAATAAAATTTATTTACGCTGAAATATATCAATAGTACTAACAAGGATATGTTACGAAATCCTGAATCAAACCTTTATGAGAGTGAATCATAAATCATAAAAAGTATGTTCTCTTTTCGTTTTAATGCTTTAACACGTCTTAAATGCAATAATTTAATTGTTAATGATTAGTAATCATTGTAATAATTGTCAAATAATTTAGTTAACTTTATAAAATAATTTGTTAAATTTTGTCAAATATTTTTCAAATAATTTTTTCATGTTTTCTCAAATAATATTTTACTCCTTGATGATTACCCTATTTATGTTCATTCTATTCAATTTGAAAGTTAACGACAAACTACTTAACAAACCGAAAAAGAAAATATTTCTGTTTCGATGCCGGCTTTTCATTTTCATTTTTTGAAAAACATCATTCTCTCCAATCATAAACACTTACAGCATCTTTTGCATTCAATTTGGGTCCCGAAACAATCAATTCCTTAAGAACAGCTGTGTGTCCATTAGCCGCCGCATAATGCAGTGCTGTTCTTCCCTCCTATGCGAAAGTTTGCAAAGTGAATAATATTAGTGATCCCACTAATTGCCAATTTGTTCACTAATTTTCGTTTTAACAGAATTGGGTCATAACTCACAATGTCAGCATCAAAAGGTACAGATTTCTTGCAAAATTCCTTGACTTTGTCGATCTCTCCAGAAGCGGCCGCATGTCTTAGTTCCTGTTCCATAATCGAAATTATTCTGTTAAGATAAACGACTTTGAAAACCATAGATAGTTCGAAACTTATTGAATTAATTAAGCAAAACTAATGGCTAGAGCTCCAAAAAAGTAGCATTTATTCTATATGAAAATAGCGCTATAAATTGCTCTAAAAATGTACTAAAATAGCATTAAAAATAGCAA
>JAQIVF010002053.1:0-12000 GCA_034698365.1 Steganacarus magnus | reverse complement strand
ATGTTTAATCAAATACTGAACTCAACGGAATATTTGCTCAATAATTATAATATTAATAATAATGCGAAATGTGATAACAAATCGATTGATGACAACGCCATTCACGTCGAAATGAACGACAATAACAAACGATTAGGCGACGAATGGGGTAATGATTGGTCGAAACGTGTGTGCAATAGTCAACATAATTATAGCATCGCCGGCAACGACGACAACAGTGCGAGCAACGAGTCTCAGGAGTTGTACGGTATATCGTGTTTGATGAGCAACTTTCGCCTCAATTACACGGAATGTCCCGAATGGCCAACCGATTGGCTCAACGAGTGCTGCAATAATAATACTGTTTCGCTTCAAATCACGAACAGTTTATCAAATACTGACGAATATAACGGCATTTTCCCGCCAATGGTCGGTGAGGTGTACTATCGCTTTAAGCTCGAAAATTGTCTGAAACGCGACAAACGGTGCGCCGTATTCGAGGCGTGCGATAACTCGAATGCCGCCGAAAAGTTTGTGGTTAAGATCGGTATCGCAAAGGGATCGAAGATATTGCGCCGCGAATACGACAGCTATAAGTTGATAGCGGAGAAGAGTGGCAGCACATCACTGGTGCCCAAACTGGTCGATGGTTTGCCTTTCTATGCCTGGAAAGTGGTTAGAAATGGTGTGTCGAATGAGTGGTCGATATTAGTGATGGAGAAGTTGGGCGCAGATTTGTCGCAATTGATGCCAATTTCGCCGAACTGTAATCAATTGCCGTACGATCTGTTAGCGAATTACGCCATTCAAATGATAACGTGTCTCGAAACGATTCACGCGTGCGGTTTATTGCATCGAAAGGTTAAACCGAAACACTTCGTCATTTCGGGCAGAGATCTACACGAGTCGAACTGTGATGCAAAGCAGAGAAAAATATGTGTGATTAGTTTTGGTGCCGCGAAGTCGTATCTGAATGAGTCGATGGCGCACATCGCGTATCAAAGTGATAAAAAACTGCCGAAAGGTGATCCACTATTTCATTCGATCAACTATTTCGATGGCGTTCGTCGAACGCGTAGAGACGACATGGAATCGCTTGGCTATTGTTTGGTGTATCTCATTAAAGGCAATCTTCCGTGGAGTAATAATATTGGCACAACTCTGAGCTCATCCAAACATATTCGTGCGGTCGGCACTAGAATGAGACAAACGTCGCTCGAAGAGCTATGTGATAGTATGAACAGTTTTTTTTGTTTATTTTTATTTTCATGTATTTTTATTTTAAAATGATTTCTTTTATTTTGCTAGAAATGCCGCAAATTTTAAACTATTTCCGGGCAATAAGTGATTTAAATTTTGAAGACAAACCGGACTATGATTTACTGCGTCGCTGTTTTGACACTTCAATCGACAATCAATTTTAATGACCAACTAGTGTTGTAGAGATATTTTAGATAAAACTTTTTTTAATGCATTATTAATAAGAAATATGATATTTTTATTCATTTAAGACTAATTAAACATATTTAACGCAGAAATAATTTTCTGAAAATCTTTATAAGAGTAAAAATAAACTTTTTTTTTTCAATAAAATTTCTGATATTTTTAATGAAGAAATTTTCGCTATAATTGTAATATTGTTTTTATTTCTAAATTTTTTTCTAATCCCTAACATATTTGATAACTGTTTCTAATTATTGTTATTTAAATTTTCATACGTAATTATTATTAATGAATTACCAGTACATTAAAACTTATACGGTACTGTACAGCACCTATAATTGTATGTATGATTTGCTTATGTCAATCGAAAATTTTAACTTTTATAACTTATATGTTATTATTGTTTTAAAATGTAAATTTACTTTCAAAAATGTAACGTAATAAAACTTAAAAAGTTTAGCTGACAATTGACGGTTTACAAGACCTATTCGAAATTTTATTGATTATGTATTTTTCAACATCTAATTTCATTCGAACACTAATTAAATAAAATATTAAGTTTCAAGAAAAATTTTATGATAAGCTAATAAAGATGGAAACTGAAATAATTAGAAATTATTAACTTTTTGAACCTTTAACGATATGTCCAGAAACAGTAGAAAGTGTGTTCCGATAAATAATATTCCCTGAAAGATAGAGATATTTTATTATAAAATTCGCTTAATATTAAAAAACTGAAAAAATCTTCGTACAGACGATACTATTCTAATTTTTTTTTCATTTACTTTAGCGAATGATAATGAAGTTACGAGATGAGTATTCCAGCAATAAAACCCTAATGTGTTTGAGCCAACTCTTTGAATGGTTCGGTTTAATTGTATTTTCAATCTAATCGGTAATATAAGCGAACATTTCACTGATAGTGAATTTAAGAGAGTGTGACACGATTGAGCCTATAATAAAATCAATCATAAAAATTAAGATACAGTATTAACTACTGTTAAATTATTTTCCTTCAGTGCGTATTTGTTTATATGAGATTGCTGTCCTATTAAGTATCCGTAATTAAATTTTCTTTTGTCTAAAATTATTGATTACGAAAAGTATAATATTGAACAAAAAAGAAATGCCTACAGCACCCGGTATTCCCAGGTGGTCTCCCTCCCAAGTACTAACCGGGCTCGACGCTGCTTAACTTCGGTGATCTAACGAGAACCGGTGTATTCAGCGTGATATGGCCGTAGACATAGTCTTATGCTTTAAAAACTTTATTTAATCTTTTTAGTTCAAAATTTGTCAGGAAAGCTATTAATACTGAATAACATTCTAAAAACTCGAATAGTTTCTTCAATCAATTTTATTTTAACCAAATAAAATCCATAAAGAAATTATTAAAGTATAAAAAGCTGGACAGCAGTGTCACAGCACTCATTCAGATCATTGTATGAACTATTAATGGTTGCCAAGTATGCAGTGTCGGTTGAAATAGAGATTTTAAAGATTATCGAAATAATCATTAATTACATTAGAATTAACAGTGGCGGCTGAATAAAATGTGATCAATAATCCGATGAGAAAGCAAAACGTAAAACTGCCGATCACTACACGCATCCATATCAATACATTGCTAAAAAATGCGATAAACGACATGAAACATACGGACGTTGAGTACATTAGCGCATCGATGAATAAAACAAACTGCCAATACGTGTTATATTCGGCGAGAAGAGAGCAAACTTTGTTATGATTGGCGAGAGTTTCGCGCAATCGATTAATGTTTTTGATGCTTAGTTGTTTCAATGACTGGTTAATTGTGTCGAATCGTAGGTTTAAGTAATAGCAAAGTTGATTGAAAATGAAAATCGAATTAAAAATAGGTGGTAATGCTAAGAGAAACCATATCAGCCATAAGATTAAAGAAATCGGTGCGTACGGTATAAAGTAATGTTTGGGCCAATAGTTCCAATAAAGAATCGAAAACATTACGACACACGCGAGAAAAACGTAGTAACCCATCGATTTGCCGTACACTATAGCGGTATTAACCTTAAGCCAGTACTTATCCGCTTGTGATTTAGTTAAGCCAATGTGATCGGGTGTTAACTCGTGTTTGCACATCTGCGTTGGTCTGAGCCACGATAGACGACCAGTGGGTTCAACAATTGCCGAATATATTAGCAGTATGTCTGACTTGATGGCAAACAGACTCCAAACAACCAGAATGAATACTCGCGGACACATTTTCATGTATATTAGTGAAGCGTCACCCAAATATATTAACCACTTTGAGTTATCGTCAATAGTCAAGCACGTAATAAAGTTTAGGATCGTCAGTAATACGAATGTTATGGCGAAGTAGCGATACCTGATACCGAACTTTGTACACTTAACTGTGTTATTGCTTTGATAATCGCCGGACAAAAGTGCTGTTGATTTTAGCAGTGAATCGAGATATATTTTTGATGGATGTAAGTCTTTGGTATACGAGTATCCCTTAATTTTTGAGATCATCTTAATTTTTTGAATTAATACTTCGAAGCACATTTTGAAAAATATGAAAGAAATACTAAAAAGTCTAACTTTTTTGGTTTTATTAATTCAATAAAAACAAAATTTTCATTAGAAAAGTAATTTTTCCATACGACATAATGATGCTCGACAGACACACTGTTTAATCTAAACTATTATTAATAATGTTACAATTAAATAATAATAAGGCAGTTCCAAAAGTGAATAATGTTCGACTTTTAATAATAACTTTGAGAAAATATTTACCACAAAAATTTTAATAGACTAAAAATGAGTTAAAGCAAAATTGTTCAAATCTTTTACAAACTATTGTTTAATTAATGACTCCTCTCTATTCCTGACTTCTGTACTTTGTGTTTTGGATGACTCTGGTTGGGCAGACACGAGAAATAGAAATAATTTCGCGTTATATTTGTTTAAAGAAAAATCAATTCCAATTTATCTTATGTCAACATTTTTTAAATAGAGCAATGAATTGCCAGCTAAAATTGATTGATAAAGTTCAGTGAATAACAATGTATTGTCACGTAAATATTGCATAAAAATTCAGTATAATTTCTAATGAATTTTTTTTAATAAACTGATCTCTATTAAAGCTAAAGTATCTCTATAATAATTTTGTATACAATATCTTTCTTTCAGTACATTGCTTAAAATAGTTTTTGAATTTAGTAAATGTGTTTGATTCCCATTTAAATTTGATAAAGTTTTTAATATATAAAATTAACTTTGTTATATGCATATAAAACAAAATCTATTTTAAAATTCTCTCTGGTTTCACTGAATAAAGTGTTGGACGTACTATAATATCTCGGCAGTATTGTTGTAATAAAATTTTATTATAATTTCCTTTATATTGTTTTAAGTTTAAGTTTTAGGGCGCGGCGAGAGCCGCGCGGTTGGCGTTGTGTTGTCTTTATATGTTAAGACTTTAAAATAAATTTTTATTACAACAATACTGCCGAGATATTATAGAACAACCAAAGTTTTCACTGAATATTTTTCAATTATAACTTGGTATAAACGTATAAACTGGTTTATAAAAGTTGATATCTAAAGAAGAATATGAAGATGTAGCTATAAATATGATACAGTGTACAACAAATGTCTCTTTGAGTTACATCTATTTTTTTACAATCACTTATAATCGTGATTAAATTAAAGAAGCTTATTATGCATAAAAAAAGTCTGTGCGAAATTGTAAAACAGTTAATTTGGCAAAATGTTGCCAAAAGTTTTTTATTTTTGGAAACAGGAGTCAATAGACTTTTAGACTGCTCTTCAACAAATAGATGTTTACAGATTTCACGCTTTTCACCAGTAATCCTATAAATTTTGAAGCTAAAACTGTGTTTAGTTTGCGCAAACTTCTGCTGTTTAGGGGCTTAACTTAAATTAGCTTTACGCCCGAGTTTTCGCAATGTTCAAACATGTTTTAGAGTGCATTAACTATGAGTTCAAATTAGTTTTGCGTTTAAAAAGCAATAATTAAGAATATAAATTATATTTAGTTGAACGGAACAGAATTTTATTTAAAGATTGAAATGTTTTTTTTTTTTGCTGTTGACATATGAAAATGACATATCCGGCCACTTGTGGCCAATTTTTAAATCATACAATTCTTTGAGCTTTACATTCGATAGGCCTAACAAATAATCGCTAGATTTAAAGAAAGAAGTGAACAAATCCCGAAACTAAGTGCATAATAATTAATTAATGATAAGTCACAATAATAATTAAGTTCGTTATTTCAAGTCATACTGTGATACATACTCACGTAACGTCTCTATTAATGAATTAACATTTTGCAATGTATTATTACATTTGTTCAGTCAATTGACTTCGTAAAACAAAAGCGTTTCGCATTTGCACTCTTTTGGCACTCGCATCAGACAAATGCATTCAAATATTGCTAAAATGGCATATCGGCAGACATTCGTTAACAAATTTAGCATATAATCTTGATTTTCTTTCTACCAATGCATATCCAATTAGGACATTGCCATCTTATGCCTATACTGTATGCGAACCTGTATTCTTTTAATGTAACATTAAGGTTTAATTATAAAAATAGTTCTACAGATAAGTCACACAATGCGAGTTTGGTTCAATAAAGTCGGTTATTCTGTTTAGAGTCTGAACATCAGATTCACAAATTTCTGAATTTTCTGAACTTAGAAGGACCTACACTACACTACAGAAAATTTAACAAACTATGGTTAATCTAATATCCTTATACTTAATTCTTAAGTAATGTTGTTATTATGTTTTTGGGTTAATTACGTTTTTTTAATGTTTTCTAATCAAAACTTAAAATCTCATTTGGACTGAAAATCACTATATTATTTAAATGTAGAACTTTTTTCTTTCTTTTTAAAGTGTGACACACTCATCAGCTCATTAATTTCGAAAGATTATCATCTAACTTAGTAACAAAAAGATTAAACTGTTCTTAATCCGTTTTTCTTTATATCTGTTGTGTTGGTTCGGCTTTTCTTCCGAGTGAATGTGGCTTATTATATTAAATAAATGACACAATAACAGAGGCTTATTAATTTATGCCATAATAATATTAGTATCCTTGTTTTCATTTTGCTAAAAATAAATTTAGATGACAAGAAAGATGCGCTTTTAAAGAAAGTTGAAACTTTTATAAGCTATTCTCAGAAGTGCTCGTATACTTTTGGTAATTCAATTTTTGTTACACAAAAGTTTCGTATAGTTCACTGTATTTGTAGCGATTTTATATTTGCAATTTAATACTTTATTACTGTAAATATATTTTTTCATTTGAGAATTAATTTATGAAATTCCAATTTTTATCTTTTTGAAATATAGTTTAACCAAAACATAAATAATAAACAATGTTGTCGAAATTAAAGTTTTTTATTTGATTTTTTTAAAATTAATAAAAATTACAGATAAGAAAAAAATCTAGTGATTAACAACTAGACATTACAAAAATTTCTTACAGATTTTCCAAAATTTTTACAAAATTTCTAAAAACTATTATTATCAGCGTATTTTACGGTAAGTATAACTTACTATAAAATAGTCTCGAATAGTATTATTGATGATACAAAGAATTTTTTTTCCGAAAACTTGTAATCGAATTTTACTTGTGACCACATTATTATAGCTTTCGACCCGATTTCACCGCTTCGATAACCACCACACCACTGGCCGAATAGACTTTCTTCAGCTCATTGTAGTCGACATCGTTGGGCAGCGAGAAGCGTCTGGAGAACACAGTTTCGGGAATCGGTTGTTTGGTATTTCTGTCCAACTTCTTGCCGACAACAATGATGTCGTTTTTGATCGACGGATCTCTGTTGATACTGATCTCTTCGGGCTCGTACTGCCACGACTCGATTTTTATCTGAAATAAATCCTTATTGTTGATGATTTCGTATTCGCCGGTATCTCCAGAACTGCACTCAGTTCCGTCTTCGTCGATCGATGGCCGCTTAACGAGCAGATTAGACCACACTGGACGACCCAATGGATCAGTTTCTTCTAAGTTTTGTTGTTTCTTATTCATATTCGAAGCAATATGTATATTCTTTTCTAACCAAACGAATACTAACAACTAAGTTGTTTTAGTTTAGCACTTTAAGTAGCGTTCACTAAAGAATCAGGAAACTTATGAATAAAGTTAGTTTAAATTCAACTGCCTTTTATATATCTGTGTACTGAAAAGTTCTTGAACTGTAAACAGCATAGTACTCTCTGTGGTAAAATTGCCAAGTTTTGTGAGACAGAACAGTCTCAGAACAGCTGCAGTTCAAAGCACAGCACTGTAGAAACTGCTCTGTATTTGTTGTTTCATAGAGAATATTCTAAAAATAGATTTTTTATGCATACGCACACAAACGACAGTTAACATTATTTTAATTGATGCGAGCAATTCTAAAAATATTCGGTTAACGTGAGTAAAAGTTTTGCATTTTTTTCTCTGAAGAAAATTCATTTGTTTAGAAAAAATCCAAGTTTTATTTCGAGTGAAAAATTGAAATTCGATTGATTTAGTTTATTGAATTATTTGTGTTTACTTTAGAAAAATTTTTTCTAAAACATTTGAAAGAAAATAAACAAAGAAGTGCCAGATTATATGAATCGAGTTATGATTAACGTGAAATTAGAGAATATTCAACACGCATTGCACGTAAAACGCATTTGAGTGCTTAAATAGAATTTTACTCGATTGAGTCGCTTTCATAACTTTCCTAATAATTAATAATTATATATAAGAATTAAGAGATCATTGTTTTTTTAAATTAAATTTTCGTTATTATTAATTAATAAAGCCTCAAATTATGAATGTTCCGGTTGTCTTGTTTTAGACTATTTATTACGTAGAAAATCAAAATCTATAAAAGTAATTAGCCATTGTTGACCAGTTTACTGTCTTCACTGTAATTTATTTCATTTGATGAAATATATAATGATGGGGATGAGCTTAATTGTAGCGAGCTTGAGCTTCACTTTCCCGAGCTTACGCTCAAATTAAATTGTTCTTGAGCTTAATTTAAAAATTATTTTTAAATCGAACAAATTTTATTAGAAATTTAAAATAAATCATAGATTTAAGATTATTTTTATATTAAATTCAACAATCTTGTAATTTTTTCATATATTTGTTGGGTGCGAACTAAAGGTGTTCATGGTCCGACTTTTCGCGAACCAGACCACTCCAAACCATTAATTTAAAATTGGAACCAAACCAACCCAAACCGCAAAGTCTTCACTGCAAACCAGTCCGAACCAAACCAAACCATGGTTAAACCATTAAACCATTAACATATTTTGTATATCAAATTTTACTTATAAGATCATTTATAATATCTTAGAATAATTAAAAAAACATAATTAAAGCTAATAGTTTTTTTAAAATGTAAATTTTTATTAAATTTTTCTCTGTAGCAAAATATTAATAAAAATTTCATGTTTTTTTTAACAAAATTGCAATTTTGCAGTTAAAAAAGTAGTTAATGGTTTAATGGTTTAATAATGGGTTTTCATTCTATTACCTAAACCAAACCAAACCAAAATATTTTTTATAAACTGAAACCAATCCGAACCAAACCACAAACCAATGGTTAAAACCATGGTTTAACCATTACAAACCAAAACATGAACACCTTTAGTGCGAACCGAAACTCTTTGACTAAACCCCAAAAATCGCATTACTAGTTCAATTATAACAGTTCAACACAAACACTAAACCTTAAAACACATTAAAAAGAACTTTAAATTAGAGATGAAAATTTAGGCTCAGCATAAGACTTTGTAAATCTTGACTTGAAATAGTTGTAGGCTGTAGGCTTAGGTTGGATAAAAAACTGTAGGCTTAGGCTCAGCCTAAGACTTACAACGAGCCTTATATTATTTTGATCCTAAAAGTTAGCCTAATTTAATGAATAGGCTATAGGCTTAGTTTGGATTAACTAGTAGTTTATAGTTCATCTATTTTTATTTTCTACTTTCATATAGATTTTTTTAGCATAATATAGCAAACATATGAATAAGAATTAAAAAATTAGAATCAATAATTAATTTTCGTCTATTAGTATTATGCCCTTCAAACCACTCATTATTTCGATCAATTCGTCCGCAATATACTTAACAAGCGTCCGTACAATTTGTGCATTCAGTGATTACAAATTCAGATGTGTGTATAGTCGGACGGAGAGAAGATAATAACGCGGGCGCGTAATAATCATTGACAACGCCTTTGCAACGCATGCGCGAATCAATTTCAATAAATACCGGACCGGAGAGGAGTGAAGCGCCGCGACTTGACTGTTGTTGGCACGAAAGACACTGCGGTTTTTTATCCTGAGTGTTAACCACAACAGTTACCGGTTGTCCCGCATATGCGCCTCCAATAACGCTGCCTTTACCAACGCTAACGAGATTAACTGAATTGAAAATTGTGTTTGAAATTAATTTAACATATTTTATATTAAAATTTTATTTCACGCAATTGTTTCTATTTACGATGCGAACAGCACGATCCAACCACCGATATCAATGTGTAATTGTAGCTCAAGTCAGAATAGGTGCCATCGTTCCATACTATGTGACGCGAAGAAGTGCCAACAGTGCCTTCTTTATGACAGCTTCTGTCGCCAGAGCTCGGCCTTACATTAATCTCATTAACGCCGCATGTCGTACACGAGCATCGCTCTCCAGTTGCTTATTACGCCCAAATTATTTATAATAATAAAAAATTAAAAATTAAGAACGAGACAGAATATATTTTAGAATCAAAATAATCTATTTTTAATGATCAGTTTTGATTAACACATATCGAATCGAATATATATATATATATATATGATATATTAGTCTAAATTAGATTTCAACGCATCGAAGATTTTTTTAGGAAATTTAATACAAAATTTGGATGTTCTGCTTTATGTCGGCACCATTGTTGTAAAATAATTAATAATAATTTCTTTACTATTGTTTTAGTTTTGGATTTAGGTCGCGGCGAGAGCCGCGCGGTTGCAGTTGTTTTGTTTTTATATTGTTAGGATTTTTGAATAATAATATTAAACAACAATGGGTGCCGACATAAAGCAGAACCACCCAAAATTTAATCGAATTAAATTAAATATAATTATTTTATTAAAAATTTACCATCAATTAATTGATAATTAACGATAGCGATGATTAGTGAAATTAATTTAAAGAAATACATTCGTGAACTGAAATACTGATTCTAAGTTTAATATATTAATTGTTTTCAATTTTTAACTCAATTTAATCATACAAAACTTATTATTTAATAAATCTTCGCTTCCTTTTATACCGTCTGTACTTTATATCTGCTATCTTTTTTTCTATCTTTAACAGTGTAACAAATTAAGTGTCTGTATGATGTCATTCTCTAAATTATCAATAGTACATTGAATTGTAGTTAAATAATACATACGGTACTAGAGAAACATAGAAATTTCGAAATTGGAATGTCAATTAGTAAAGCCAATGTCAATTACATGTATAGGCTAAATGAATTATTTTTATATTAGCTCAATATATAAGCTGTGTGACAGGAGCTTATTTAAAACAATTTATTATATTAACTTTTTTTTAGCAATAATGATACTTAAAGAATAAAATAATTTTTTTTTCGTAAAAATTTTGAACAATAAAACAATGAAAAATTTAAACTGATTTGTGAACTAATTTTGATTTATATTGAATTACAGTACTAAAACTCACGAAGAATATGTCGCACGAAAGCTTAGCACCAAAACGAAAAAAGAATACGTCGAGTGAGAGCTTAGCGCCGAAACGAAAAAAGTCAGACGAAAGCTTAGCTCCGAAACGAAATCAGAGTACACTATCGCTATCGCATCAAAAATCACGAGTGGAAGAGAAAGAAGTGTATCCGTTCGATGACTACTCGTGTCTGCTTCCGAGTCGATATGTGATGCGAACACTGTTCGGTAAAACACAGATTTGTGCGTTTAGGGTAAGGAAAGCACAGGTCATCGAACCGGTAGAGACCGACCAAATGGTGGGTACAAATAAGCAGTCATCGCAGGATTGGAAGATTTGTGACTATCCGTGGTATCTTGACATTCAAAATTTTCTCTATTTGACGAATGTGGTCGATGATCCGAAGTGCGAGAGGAATAGTGTGAAATATCTGTTGGAGAGATGTATTCATAAGAGAAAAGAAACCAAAGATGGAAAAGAAATCGTTAAACTCAATGAATACGGCAGACATTTCTATGTGAATAGAAGTGGTTATTTGTGTTTTATAACCATATTCAAGTCCGATAAAAGTTCATCAGACTGTTCGCACTCAGAGGAGTGTGTTATCAACGATGTTTTACCCAAAGCCAGAGTCAATCAAAATTCTGAAAATCCTAAATATAAACTCGATGTCATCAAAGCATTGTTTGTCTCAAACAGAAAATTCGAGAAAACAGATCGTGGGACGCGATGGTGGTATAAGTATGGTACGGAAAAGACCACTAGATTCATAGAATTAGGTGCTTCCAACTATACTGAATTGGTTAAGAACCCGAAATT
>JAQIVF010002052.1:0-12003 GCA_034698365.1 Steganacarus magnus | reverse complement strand
GGCCTGAAATTAAAATAGTCGGGCCGGGCCGGGCTTTCAGTAATTTTTAAAAAGGCCCGACTTAATATTTTCGTTACAATTTTATGGTTTTAGAGATTTTTATGTCATGCTAATTTATTTTAAAAACTCAGTATAACTCTTCTATTGAGTTTAAGACATGAGAGAGTTGCTTTCTTACATTAAATTAGATGAAATTAAAACACTTTATAAAGATATATATTTTAATTAAATATTTCCTATTTAATTGTATCGGGCCGGGTCGGGCCGGGCTTTTGAATTTTTAAAAAAATCGGGCTCGGGTCGGGCCGGGCCACAGCCTGTCGGGCCTATGTCGGGCTCGGGCCTGAAAATTTTAACAATTTGGGAGTCTAGTCTGTTGTCATGACAGCTGATATTTTGATATTAGTTACGCTATTTTTGTTTTTATTTATAACGCGTAGTATTTAGTGAAGTTTTTTCATATAAAATTAACTTCGCTTCAATGATATTAAAATAAACAAATAAAAATAACAGACACATGATGTGCATCACATGCTATTGGGAAAATTATTTTATTATAAATGATTGAGTGAACAAGTTTTTTTGCATTTTTGCAAATCTGTGTCAATCTCTTTAAGTAAATTTCGGTTTTTACTATATTTTTTATCTTCAATGCATAGTTACACAAACTCCAAACCTCTAGGGAGGGGTCAATTCTCTAGATTCTCGAAATTTTAGGGGGGCTCAAATCTCACCGGATTTAAAAGACAATTTTTTTTTCTCATTTTAGACAAATATTCATCGGATTTAAAAGACAATTTTCAAAATCTCGATTTTTCGTTAGGGGGGTCAAACCTGGGCAAGCACCCCCCTCTGTGTAACTATGCTTTAAGGGCGTCACAGTAATTAGCAATTTATGCGAATAATTTTAAAAATTAAATATACACTTTGAAATTCACTCAGCATTAAGTTCAAGGTCACAAAAAAGAAAACTAAAATCTGTTATACATAAGTTAGTACAGTGCATTGTTTTTTATTGTGTGAGAGCTCAAGTCAATAAAAACGAGAACATATAGTGGAGAGAGAGTGAGTACATTGTATATATTTATATTCTACTGGTTTAAATTATCAGTTCATTGCCTCACGTTATGAGTTTATAAGTCAGACTTTTAAACTGAGACAGACTTAAGTGCCAAAAGTGATTTCAAGAATATTCATCTGCACTTTTATTGGTGATTGTATTTCATTGTAGACATACTTAATGTAATAGTAAAAGCAATAAATTATATCGGATTCAATGTGCGGTCATTGGTTGAAAACACATTGATTTCTATATTTACATAAGGATCACTTAATTCCTAAGGATTAGACTAATATTGTTACAATCGGCTAATTTATGCGTGAAATAAATACGCGGATTATGAGCATAATGTTAGTGCATCGATAGTTTGTGTTTTTATTAGCATAAAACAAAAAATAATATTCTTTTATAGAGACAATTTATCTGATTCAACAAATTTTTCGAATGTGTCGAGAATTTTTTTTAAAAAATGTATAATTAAACTGTAGTGTTGAAAAGTGAGTAAAAGAAACAAAAGCGAATTACTATGCAAAACGTTATCGATATTAAGTTGTCGTCGGAACAGCTAAAAAAATTTTAAAAATTCAACAGAACTGCTAAACCGCGGTTTAAACCGCCAAACCACCAGCTGATAAATTATTAATTAAAAGTTTTCTTGAAAATTAATGAAACCGAAACCACTCATTTGACAAAGTTGTCGGTTTTAACCGCGGTTAAACCGAACCGACAACTTTAATCGATATACAATTTACACCAAGTACAGTACTTTTAAATAAAAGTAGTGATGTCAGTATATATATATATATGACTCGGTTTTCATTAAAACATAATTTAATTAACCATCGCATCTATTTAGTTGCATGACTTAATCAATTAATGAATTCATAACCTAAAATGGTTATGTGTTACACTATTGTCAATATGTATCGCCACTTCGTATTCAGTTGTGTTTATTAAAAATTAAATATTAACAATATTAGTTTCTTGAGTAACGATAAGTTTCATTATCTAATCACTCGAGGCCTGAAATGCGAGTAATTATTTCAATTTTTTAATTATTTGCGACTCAATTCATGGCAGATTTATATTTCAATTAAAATTATTGTGTGATTTTAAAGTCCAGATTTAATATATCAATATTATAATACATAGTTAGTTGTAAATTACATTTACATGAGCAATAAATTTTAAAATATTAGGGTAAAGCCATTGGGTTAAAAACGCAACAAAACAAAGAAAACTGTTAGCATACATTAATTTTGATTAAGTCTACATAATTTGCTGTTGGAAACAGTATACTAGTGGTATTATAGCACAGTGTGTTAAAAAATCACACCACACTTAACCTGCGGCGCAGGCATAATCACATATTTAGCAATAACTAGTAGCGAAACACCTCAGTTAAATAAAAAATCGCGCACAACAAAACTCTCTCTCTCTCTCTCTCTCTCTCTCTCTCTCTCTCTCTCTCTCTCTCTCTCTCTCACCTGCACTTCTTTGTTGGGTCGTAATGATGTAATAAAAGTAACACAACTCTATATTATTTTATTTTGACAATTTTAATATCATACCATTCAGCTTCGAAGTGAATGCAAACTGAGAATTTCACTAATTTGATGGTGCATCACATTCCTGTATATATGTTTTGACAGAAAACTAATTACAGCAGTAAATAAAAGTTTATCGTACTAGTCTTTGTCGGTATACAGTATATTCTGTAGGGTATACTGTATCTGTGTTTACTGCAGCAGTTATAAACTTTTAATCGTACTAATGGTCTCATTGATTTCAAGGACAAATTTTTTCTGTTCAAAAAAGAGTTAAAAATTTATATAATATTATCACTGCTATGTTTGTGTTTAACACTTATATTATTGCTATTGTGTTTAGTCTATTATTGAATAAACGATTGTAAATCACAAGATTTTCTCATCGCTGATTATAAGCGAATTTTAAGATAATAAGCTAATATTAACTGAGTTTCAAGAAAATGCATTTTTGATTAATTATTGTGATTACGGTATTAAAAAAACTGCTTTGCACTGCATATTTTAGTTTACACATAATCAATTAATTTCACACGATAATGCGAATCACAAATGCGTTTTCTGTCAAAATGAATTATTAGTTAAGATTTTTCTTAATCTGCTTTAAAGGGAAGAGTTTTCACGTCTTTTTCAAATGCTTGCGATAAAGTTTTGTTTACAAGTCTGTAGTAATGAGACAAAAAAGTTTTTTAATTAACGCTATTTGCGATTAAATTGAATGAAGAAAAATATAAATAAACTATGTATTTATTTAAGGAAATTTCGAGAAAATCTAATAATTTTTATGGAAATAACGCATTTGCAAATTTGTATGCTTACTATTTCTTCTAAATATTTAAAGTTACGATTAGTTTCCGTCATTTTATGCAATTATTATTAAAGCACTTAGTTTTTTGTATGATACTCTTATTAAAATAAATATTGAATTAAACTGTTATGTAATTAAATTTATTTAGAAAATTCTCGCCAACAATGACTACTCCGATGTTAGGCTTCAAACTTCTTTGACGCCAAGTTTTCTTTTTTTTTATTTACATGATTTATGTCAAATGAATCGTAATCTGAAATGGTTTTAAAAACATTTCTTTACATTAAAATATTTTATATACATTTTTATGTATTTTATTTTACAATATAATTTGTTACATACGGTAAATATTATTATTGATTATTATTGTTAAAATTTTCTTTGAAATTCTTAATAAAATTAATAAGTAATATTTTAAATAATCTTCTCATATAGTTTTCATTTTACATTAAAATTTATTGTTTTTGTATTATTTAATTTACTATCGCGTGAGAATAAAAAGTAGTTAATTTTTTTCATATGCAAATCTCTAAATGTAAAAATACTGTATTTTGACTCTTTAACTCATTATCTGTCTGGTATGTTATAATTTTCATAATTAAGCGTTTAAACTTTTAAAGTACTTATTTTCATACGAATGCAAAACTCGGTTACAATACAAAACACATCAGTTATTGTTTATGTTTACGTCTATGGAAAAACAAAACAAAAAATCTCAAGGATAGGTTATTTATATTTTGAGAACCATAAAAAAAGTTGAATGCAAACTTTCGTGTTCCATTGTATCTAGAATTGAAATAAATATGTTTAAAAAAAGCTATTCCGAAAATTATTACAAAAGAAATACAGTCCTAATTTGATTTACCAGTTCTCAATGTATGTGAACTTAAGCCCGCCATCGCAGCATAAGTTTGTGGCGCATTCGGTGAGAATATGTTTTCCCAAACCGTACCAATTTTTCACTAACAACTCCTTTAACAGCGCACGATCTATAATCGCTTTAAGTATGCGCGCTCGCCGTACAGTAAATTGAAACCGACCTCTCGATTCGTATTCGATGTGCAAATTTTTTAGTTTCTCTAAATTGGCGATCGACTCGAAAAACGGTTTGTCAAAACTGGCGTCCACTAGTTTAAGCAGTGCTACGTTCGGAAACGCTTTACGAACGTCAAAATTGCCTTTGATTACCACGCGATCGAGTTTCAAAACCGTAATCTTTTCAAACGTGTGTTTAGCGAACTCCTCGAACAGTTCAGTAGTGCCGCAACCGTTGAAAAAAAGGCTCAAATCGGTTAATTTTGGCATATTTTTCAAACTGTTGAGGTAATACGGCGCTATTTCAATGTCGGCCACAAAGAAGCCGCTCATACTCAGCGCTTGCAAGTTTCGAAACGAACCGATGTGTTCGCTCATAACTGTCACTAAATCTTTGTCACTTTTTGTGTAACTCTCGATCCTTTGATTACCGTCACTGTCAGTGTGACATCGAATTCTGTACTTTCGGTCACTGTGTAAGCGAAGATTGCGAATATGGGTGAGTGCGTCACTTTGGCGAATATTGTCGAAAACTTTGCCAACTCTTTTGAATCCGAGCGAAAATATGGACAGTTCGCGCACAGTTGAATGGAGCGCTCGAAAACTGGACACATTTATTCGACTGCACGCGTAAAATACGATCGATAAGTGTTCGAGTTGTGTGCCTGACTTAAACAGGTGCTCGTATGGACAGTAGTCCGCAATCGGAAAATTGATGCATGAATCCAGGCTCAGATGTTTGATTTTAGGAATCACTTTTTCGACAAACAGTTTCCACGCCTCCAAATCACTTACATTCAAAAAGTTAATGTGAACGCACTCCAGATTTTTCGCGTGTTCGATGAGCGCGTTCACCGCACCATCGGTCAGATGCGCGCCACGCATGTCTAAGCACTTTAGGTTAGGATACTGTTCGATAATCGCGATGAAATGTGTGGTGTTCTGCATTCACACATTTTATTTTATTATTTTTAATGCAATAAATAGAGTCTCAAAATGATAGCATTTGCTATTTTTTTATTTCACGGGATATTAGCTTTTAAATGCTATTTAAGCTTGATTTAGTTAAAATTAAGGTGTTTTAGCCATATTTATAAATGCTATTTTTGCTATTTCAATGATAAATGCTATTAATGCAATTTATTTGCTATTTTCCTTCAAATACAAAAATTGTCGTTGAATTCCGATGAGTTTTACGGCTATCACCAAATTTGGGATAAATTCAAAAAATTTTTCAAGCCCATACTATCTTTCAGTAAATTTAAAAACTTTTAATAACAGGTTCTAACGTTCCATATGTTAAATATTGTAAAAAATAAATGCTATTTTTAGTGCTATTTTGGTAATAATTTGTAGCTATTTATAGCGCTAATTCTATATGGAATTCTTGCTATTTTTTGAGACTCTAGCAATAAAACGTGAAAAAAGAAGAAAAAGGGAAAGTGTGTTCATGTGTGTGTGGCGATAGAAAATACTGTAAAAGTGTAGTCATGCAAAGAATAAATTTTAGTATCTCAGGAGAAAATATTTTACATTATACTGACAAAAAAAATTTCATTTTTATTTTTTCAGTTTAAAAATCTGGGCTTTAGTATTCCGTGTGTAAGCCTGTACAGTACAGTAACTGTACATCAGAGTAAAACACGTTTCGCTAAAAGAATAAAAATCAGGAAAATAAAAGTTTTTCTCTCTCTATAGATGGTTGAATAATGTGAATCTATTGAAATGCATAAAACACTTACTTATACAGCAAAAAAATATTCAAAAATTGATTTGCTTATTGCATATTTAATCGCTAAATTTATCACTCAATGTTTTATCAGTGAATTAATAGTTATCAGGGAAATTGAATTAAATCAACAAACGTTATTTTATTTGCTTAATGTTAGTAATAGATAGTAAGAAGAAGAGAGTAAAACATATAACGAAATATTTTTTTTAATTAAGAATTACAAATAAAAATTCTGAAATATAAATGTGAACTTACTTGAAACGCGTGCGCTTCGATAATATCATTCGGTTGTGGATCGTGATCAGCGTCGCAACACTGATACCGCACTATTTCGGTGTCGCGCACATAAACCTCCTTTCGGTAGAGTTTACGTATTCTATCGTCCACATGTGTCAGATTGTTTTCGGTCAAACGCAAGCCGATTGTGCGCTGATTTTTGAACAACTCTCTCATCATAAGTAAATCTTTCCACTGTGTACGTACTCTACGGCACAGTATCCGGTCTTTTAGTGGAAAATTTCTAAAAATATTGAGCAAAGTCGGTGAGTCTAGTAAATCCATCGGTGATTTTTCTTGATCCATTGGTTGCTGATGAATAAAACATAAAAAAAGAGAAAAACTACGCATATTATACTGTATTAAATTTAACACAAAATTTTTTTTTAAAAACCTGTTATGCAAGTGTGTGTTGCGTAACAATAGAGTGGAATCTCGAGTTGAATTTAGATACAAACACAGACACCACAAGGAGACACCGCACACTACAGGTAGACAACGCTATAAGAAATCAATGTTTCAGTGTAGTAACCTTAAAAGAGCAGAATTATTCACAGCGTACAGTAAGGGTTTTCTACAAATGTCAAAATCGTTCCCTCATTCGCTCTTACCATTTATGTGCAGTTTTATCGTTTCAAGCGCTGTCTGTTTCTATGACTACAACGATGGGTTTGATATAATAGTTAACGCTATTTTTACTTTTATTCTTTATTCGTGTTTTTTTTTCTTTTTTCTTAATGTAACATAAACTTCACTTCAATGATATTAATAAAACCCAAAACAAATCAAAAATAATAAACATATGTGTGCGCATCACATGCTATTATAGATAAAATTATTTTTTTTAAAACAGCTATTTCTGTGAACCGTTGTTTTATTATCAGTTTTTTGCAAATTATGTTAAATTCTTTCTAAACATTTTTTCGATTTTTACTTTCCCTCGTTTTGTTAGATTTCTAAAAGTTTTTTTTTATTTCCGAACTAATAAAACAATTAAATACTTACAATTTTAAAAATAAAAAAAAATAAATTGCAATTCTATTGTTCGCATTAGAAATCAAGGTCACAAAAGAAAGAAAACAAAATTCTGGTAAACATTGTTTTTTTTATTGTTTGAGAGCTCAAGTAAATAAAAACGAGAAAAACAGTGGAGAGAGTGAGTACATTGTATATATTTATATTTTACTGGTTTAAATTATCAGTTCAATGCCTCACGTTATGAGTTTAAAAGGCAGACGTTTAAAATAACCCTTTCGTGCGTACAGTGAATAAAATTTGACTTTATTAATATTTATCCGCATTTTTATTTATGCTTGTATTTCGTTGCAGACACACTTAGTATAATAGCAAAAGCAATAAATTAAAAGTGATTTAGATATAAAGTCATTAATGTGTGTTTAAACAATTAGAGAGAAAAAGTTAAAACATGTCAATATACCGTAATATGATTAATGATGAGAATAAGCTCAATTATGCTGAGCTTGCGCTTCAGGCTGCCGAGCCTAAGCTCGTTACCTATTAAGCTTGGAGCTTGAGCTTAAATAAAAAGGATGAGTTTGAGCTTGAGCTTATTTTCACATTATGCATTATAATATGCAAAATATATGCAATAATTAAATAAAACTTGGAATTTTGTTGACATTTTTATCGGATAATTTTTGAAATAAGCTCGTAAAGCTCAGCAGCATGAGCTTGAGATTTAGTATGCTGAGCTTATACACTGAGCTTACTAAAACTGTGTTAGCTTCGAGCTTGGATTTCGTGCTTAAAAATTAGTATCGAGCTTCAAGCTAGCTTCTTATTCTCATCATTAAATATGATTTGAGCTCTTTATTCTACTATTTTATGTGGCATTGTTTGAAAACCTATTGTTTGGCATTATTGTAATAAAAAATCATATTTTCAAACGATTATTAGACTATTGTTACTATCGCTAATTTATGAGTGAAATCTATAACATTCGCAAGTTTTCATCAATTATTGAATTCATACCCTAAAATTTTTATGTGTACACCATTGTCACGAAACATCTTTTCGACAGTTTATGCGCAAATGTCAAATTGTAGCACACAATTCAGCGCAACGAGAATATTTAAAAAATTCGCAAATTGGGTAAAATACTTATGTAATTTAAACTAAAATTTACACTATTCTTTGCATTTAAAAATCTGAAAATTCATTTTGCTAAAGTAAATAACTGAAGTAATCAAAAAAATTTTATTAAAAAAGCGTTATAAAATTTTTTAAAATTAATAAATTATACAATCAATAAATAATTTCAGCACAAATTCTTCTAACATAGAGTCTATCGAAAACATGCATTAAATAACTAATAATAATAATAATTATAATTATTATTATTATAAGCTAACACTGAACACTGAACCTCTGTATTATCGATTGATTGTAAATTTAATCGAGTATGTAATTACCGTATGACTTACGGATATAATAAGGAAAGTTACAGTGGGAATATAAACATATTTTATGATTTATTATAACGTTTAGAAAAGTCTTTAATTTACTTTTAGATTTAGTGTGTCGTAAATAACAAATTAAAGTAAAAAATGAAAATTATATTACTTATTTCAACAATCGCTGCATTATGTCTTCAAAAGTAAGTGAATATTTTGAAAAAAAAATTTAATACAATTCTAGTTTTGGTTTAACTTCATATTTATTTAAGAATTGACATTATTTTTGTTGTACACAAACATATTTATAATAGGGATTATAATTATAAAAATTATAATTTAATTTTACAACATTTAAGTAAACTTTTCAGTTTACATATTTAGAGCAATACAGACACTCAGAGTGTTTCGATTTCTTTACAGAAATCATTATCAATGGCTTAAATTGTTGAGTAACAAAATGAAAACTCTAAAAAATAAACAAGGGTTTAGTATAACACACATTTTAGGTATGATTATTTATATAAAAGATTTTTTACCATAGTAACTCACATACTCATATTTATATTTCATATTTATTATAATAATAAGTATTTCGATAATTATTTAATGGAAGCGCTAAAAGTTAATGATCAAAACATTTCATTTACACTTTTAGTTTACATTTTTTAGGAACTTTTGTTATTGTAAGCAAAACTAAATAATCAAATTAGGGTCGAATAAGTTAGTTTTAGAAGAGTTGATTATTTTTATTTATTTACTTAATATTAGGTAAATATTCAAACATTTTTTAATGATCGACACAATTACACGGGAGATTTATCTTTCAGTTAAAACTGTTGAGTTTTTAAAATCCAGTTTTTAATATATCATTATAATAATGCACAAGAAAACCGGTGTCAGAGATTTAACTATGGGATTGACACAGATTTCACAAGTGTTTTTAAGGCTACATTGTATTTGATTGATTATATGTATTCACTTATTATTCCGATCGTCATATATGTCCATCAATCTTAATAAAGTCATTGACCGTAAGCAAAGCATTCTGCTGTCTAGACATTAATCAGACAAAGTAATCACAAGCTTAATTTTTAATTTTTTGTTTCAGTGTATCGCAGCTTCAGAAATAAACAAAATACTCAAATGTTATTGAGAATATATATAGTGGTAATTAGTAATTACACAGGAAATTTTCTCAAATTCTGATGCATTGCCAGACACACATTGATTGAGTGTTGCGATTTCTCAATCGCTCAAAATGCAGAAATAAAACAGTAGACGGGACTCGAAATGAGAACCCGGATGTTCCGGTCTGGCATAGCTGTGTGGTATAGCAGCATAGCTATAGGAAGCACGTGATAAGTGGGGGAGGAACCAGTAGCTCTCCCTCACTTCCGGTTTGTGTGGCATAGGAAGCAGCGTATAGCCTAAGGGGAGGAGTCAGTTGGGTTGTTGTAGGGGTGCAGTCTATGAAGTCTTAGGACCAATAAGGTGAGGTAGGAAGATCCATTAACAAGCTATGCGCAGTAAAGGCGAAAAAGTGTAGTGCAGTTTGTAATTCCTGTAGTTAGCTCACTTGAGTTTCAGCTTCAAGATAAGTCATAGTAATACTTATTTATATATTGCTATTTCAATACAATTTCATTTTACTTTTTATTGTGAAATATTATAAAAACATCTAAGTTTGTGCTTTTCAAGTTTTATTTCAAAAATGTCAAGCATTACCTCGAATATAGTGCCAATGGAACAACCAGCTGTTGCTGCGGGTATTTAAGTGTTTAAAAATCTTTTAAAATTAGGTTTTAATTAAGTACTTTAAATTTCAGAATCAATTAAAGCAACACCAAAGGTTGTTATTGCTCGTAAAGGATTGAAACGAAAAAATAAATCAGGTATTAAAAATGTTTTTTTAATACTAATTAATTTTTATTATTAATTAATATTTTTTTAAAATTAGGTGAAAGCCTCCTAAAAAGATCGCGTAAACCCATAGAAGCTTCGACAGAACCAATCAGAAAACTCATAGGTAAATATATCTTTCGTAAAATTTAAAATTAAATGTGACTAAAACACATTATATTATTTATAAAGATGAGTCTCATGCAGTTACTGTGCCTGCTTTTAACGTTGACCTTGGAGAGGCACTAGTTTTAGAGCGCTCTGCAACTCAAGTTCCTTCGCCGCATTCCAGTGAAAATCTTTGTGAACTAACAGGTATGTGTTTGTAGCCTAAGGCATTATGCAGAGAATATATTTTCCAAACATTAACAATATGCTTACTTTACAGTTGAAGCTACAGCAGAGCCTGACCCTCGAGTGGATGATGACCTTGAGTGGGAGCAGGCCTTCAACGTTAGTGAAACTAACGAAAACGAAATGTTTAACGACGTCATAGATAACCATACACCTGGCCTACCTGACCCAAGGTTAAACACAGAGGACAATGAACAATTGGCTACATTAAATACAGAGGCTATTGACGATCGCGCGGACACACAGCCTATTGTAACATTCGAAACAATTAAGGATGCACACAAAACATATAGCGAAAAATACAAACGTCATATAATTAGATCGGATTTTAAGTTTCACCATAATTTGATGGACTTAAAGGATTTACCACCGGTCAACGATGAAATTGATATTGCCTTTGAACAGGCAATTTTGTCAATGATTAAAGACGTCGCTCCGGACTCAAAAATTAGTGTGTCTATCGATAATGCCAAGCTTGTTAAAAATATTTACTTACCACCTGTGGATGTGTCGTCGTTCAAAAAAGAAACTTTCCTGAACAGGATAGCTATGGCATATCAATCGAATAAAGAGTTTATTTTGGACGGTATTCTTAAAGTCACCGTTTACATATTGGATAAAATTCAAGGCTCTGCGCATACTACAGCTCTACCACAAACGTATGAAACCAAAAGAGTAAGAAAGAATTCCATTATAACCATTGAAAACAAAGACGCTAGTTGTGGCCTAAGGGCACTTTGGGTAGGAAAAACCTGGGCAGATTTGTGCACGCAAAATGAAAGAACCCCTGAGTGGACAAGAGTCTACACAAACAGACAACGTACGTTTCGTGATGGGGCGCGTAGTTTAGCCATTATGTTCAACCTCTCTATGCA
>JAQIVF010002051.1:0-12006 GCA_034698365.1 Steganacarus magnus | reverse complement strand
GTGTGCAGTTTCTTCACTTTCTTATGACTGGCTGTCAGTCCAGTTGCGGTCTGTTTCGGTGTTACAACACTCTTCTCCGCATGCATTTTACTGCTCTCTTTCAACGTTTCTTCCACTATTGATGTGTCGCTTTCGCTTCTTTGTGGCGGTTTTGGTTTTGTTACCTCAGTTTTTTTCCAAAATACCATTGTTTATGATAATGAGGCTGTGATGAGTCGAGTTTAGTAGTAATAAAAATCTTAAAAACAGTTTCTATAACCAGAAAATGTGTAAACTGTTTGATTGCCGATAAGTGACTTCAGTTTTTTCATAAACCGTTAAAAATATTTTCGAAACTTTCAAAATCAATACATTGCACCTAACAATTCATTTTACAATTTTTGCACTAAATTAATATAATATTTGCACTAATTTTTATAAATTTTTCTCAAAATTTGAGCGCAGAATGCATTATTGACCCAACAATAATATTGTTATGATTGGGATTTACAATTGTAATCCATTTATTGTAATCCATTCACTATTGAGCTTTGATTTATCTAAAATAATTCAGCTTTAAGTTATACAGTATCAGGTCTTTAGTTTTAAAATAAAATTTAAGTAATAATGCTTTGTTCAAACTGCCGACAGTGTAGGAGTTATACCATAGTTAAGTGGATTTAATATATTTGAATATTTCTTACTTATAAAAAAGCTTAAAAATTCAGTGAAGCGTCAAATTAATCTTTCTTCACCAATATTTTACACTTGACTATTCTTAACATTTTTTCGCTTTCTATCGAGTAAACCGCAATTACATTAGCATTTATTAACTAACAGGCACTCAAAGCTCATTAAAATTCGTGAGCTTCTCCAACAACGAGATCACACACATCGGCGATAACGCGTTTTACGACTTGCCGGCACTCATGGATCTCGAGCTACAGTATAACAAAATAGCGCACATAAACGCGCACACATTCGCGTTCGCCAACACTTCGTCAAAACACGAGCTCGATATTGATTTGCGGTACAACACACTAGACTCGGTTAGCTTCGACCGCGACTGGTACACGAAAACGCATAGACCGGTGCACATACACTTGGGCGCCAATCGCATCACATACCTATCGGAGAGCATATTTTCCGCGTTTCTGAACCGCGAACCGCTTAATACGGTGTCGATCGACCAGAATCCGATTTACTGTGACTGCAGAGCGCGGTGGCTCATCGAGGATCGAGCGTTCTATAAGGATAAGGTAATCGGTATGACGTGTCAAGACAGGCGTGACTTATTTGATTATCACGCGGACGACTTTGATTACTGTGTGGATTGAAAATTGAAAAATTCATTATTTGCTTTTAACTAATAAATACAAAATATATATTAATTGTAAAATAATTTTTTTTAAATCATCAACTACTGTATACAGAAAACCAGAAAAATATCTATTTTTTTAACTTAAATGCAATCTAAATTTAATTCTTTATTAGAAAAGATATTTGATATCATAATAAGATTTTTTTTCCAACTCAAGAAGTCTACTGTAGTGCGCTTCAAAGCAATGCGGATATCAACATGTATTCCAGGAAACAATAATTATTACTTATCTCCAGCGAAATAGTAATTTTAGACATGATATTGAATTATAAATTTCGCAACACAATGTCTTGGCATAATCAATAATCAATGAAAAAAAAACAATTTAAAGCTATCATTATTATCATGTGACGATTTCGTGTGTGTTTTGGTATTTAAAGGGTTCATAGAATTATTTATGCGAAAACATGCAAATTTGTCATTTTCTGATTAAGTAATATGTGTTTTTTTTAATAATCAAGAGTTTCATGAAAATGAAACGCAATGATAAAAAAAACAAGGTTAGTATTAGAAAATTATGCAACTTTTTTCCTCTAGTCGTGATAATACCCACGTCTCACTTATTAAAAGTAATTTTAATATTGAGATAAATAATTTCTCTAACCTACGTAAATACAGTATAACCGCAAAAAATAAGTTTTTTCCACAAATTTCTTTATTTTCTTAAAAAGTATTCAACCAAAAAAAAGTTTTGATCTAAAATAGACTAGCGTTTAATTTTGGTGAAACTTTAATGCAAAACGTCAAACAGTTAATACAATTTATTACAGCATAAAAATTATTTAAGAGTGAAAAACAACTAAACTATAAGCTCATTTTTAACTTTAAATGGCAATTCTTATTTTTTAATATACTGCGAATATCGCGACAACATATGCATTACTAGCACTCAAAAATTTTGTGTGCACTCAGTTTCTCGTCGGCGAGCATTTATTATACTGTTTACGCCCGAGAGTTGTTCAACACTGTAAGTTGTTATATAAGCTCCACTGATTAATAACTACTTACATAATAATAGTAATACTCTCTCGGAAGTAGCTATAGCTCTGTGCACTGGAATTATTATTATACAGCTTAGCAATGGACTGAAAATAAAATAATCTGATGATAGGTTTTGGTGAGCGCGCGTATAAACCTTTTATATTGCTTAACTCATTGCGTTGCGTTAGACATTTAGACATCGAGAGCAAGAGAGAGTGAATTATAAAACAAATATTGATAATAATCCCCATAAATAGGTTACAGTTAAATATATATTCTGCGCGCGTCATTATTTATTTATCCTACACATAAATTAAGTGTTTGATACATACACATACACACACACACATGAATATATATTGCAAGTGAGTGAGAGCTAGAATAATAAAAATAGATTAAGTAATTTATTATTAATAAATATTATCCTCCAGTATTGAGCAGTAAAAACTGAAACAATTTTTCTCTTCTCTCTCGAAGTGATATATGAATTGCATTGAGGTTTTTGCGATCGCATGACTGGCATTCAAACGCACACAACTATTATAGATTTTAGTTATCCACGTCTACCTATTGACTGAATACTTTTATTTTGTTTATTTGTTGGTTTAATATATATATATATATATATATTATATATATTATATATATTTATATTTATACTGTATTAACTTTTCTGATGGCAAACGCTTTTTTTAGTCAACAAATTACACCAAAATAGTGTGTGAGTGGAAGCAAAAACTTTCCACACGCACGTGTATTTATACGCTTAAATCCCAGAGAAAAAATTAGTATTAGTGATAAAATCCTACGCAATAAACAAACATTACAAATTACAGTACACCTAACTTAATACACACACAAACAGTGAGAGACACACATAACCATTATTGACCTTTGATTAAAATTGCATTTTGTCTGTTTGACTGTTGCGATTCATTTGAGCGAAATTTTTCTGAGAATCGCTTCAGAGACCAGCTATTCAGTGTTATGACGCAAATGATTTCGTGTAAGGAATAAGCGTTTTACGCGTTGCTTGTTGTTTGTGTGTCAAAACACGCAAAAAAGGAAAACACTAATAAAGAATTAGAAGCTTAGGAAGAATAAAAAAGTGTATTAAAAGTATTTTTCTAATTATATCTGTTGTTGTAAACGAATTATTCGCTCAAAAAATCAATTAAATATATTTTTCGTATAAAGAATATTCTTTGTCATCAATAATAACATTTCGGAGTGAAAGCAAGCAACAACAAAAAAAACTTTAATATTAAAATACAGAATAAATTTCGCCGTTGGCTCTGAAAAGATATTAGAAAATTTAATGGCAGAGAAAGAGAAAAAGATTAACGCATTTATTTAGTAATAAAATTCTACATAAGGCTCGCTGCGAGACACTCAAAAATAATACACCTAAAGTTAAACTTAATTAAAGTTAAAACAATTTCATTGCGAAAACACAAAATTACTGTATTACTTATTACTGTAATAATATTTCTTATATATAAAGTATTTCCTAGAATAATATATTGAATTTAGTGTTAAGTTAAGCATAACAAATTTCTGAGTGTAATTTTTCTAACTTTAGTTTAGGAAAAAGTTTTTTTTTTTTTGGTGTTGAGGGAAAAAATAAATTTTCAGTTTGAATTATTTCTGAACCAACAAACGCGAGCTTTTTTCTGTGCAAACATGTATTTAAAAATGAACTTTTTATTATTAAATAAATAATTTACTGAAAAAAAAGTTATTTTTTTAATCAAAAACAAGAATCAAACACAATATGAGCTCACTTTTTAGAATTTAATTAAAATCACTGAAAAATATTATGAAATTTATTTTAATTTATAGATTTAAGTAATTTAAGTTTGATAATATTGAACATATTGTCCAATAATAACCGACGGACTTATATGAAAAAATCCAAAAGCTAATACATTTATTTTAAAAAATATGTTAATTTTAATTTCTAGTTTTTTAATACTATGTATATATGTGTGTGTGTGTCACTCACTCCCTCCCCCTAAAAAGAATTTGTTAGCTTTGGAACAATCTTGTCTCTTCCTTCATATTATCGCTGTCACTGCGGAAAAAGAAAAAAGAAAATCTTGTCACAGTCATATAGTAAAAACGCGATCAATCATTTATTTTATTTGAATATCTGTATGACACATATATGGCATTAAGAAACGTCATTCATTATTACGGCGCTATACGTGACGTATCCGTAGCAGCACTATTATTACCACTTTTAGCGATTAACTTTTTTTTCACATAATAAATGCTTATAAATCGAAAAGTGGTTAATAGCAACCAACAAACCACACAAAAAAAATCCTACACAATGAATCTAATATTCATGTTCGTTAAATAGTTTTGACATAAATCAGGTTACACTTTATCATTTCGGAAGAGAACAATGAAAACTAGCGCTGAGAGTACAACATATAAATTTAACGATCATTTTGTTTAAAAAGGCGCTCGTATTTTAATATCTTTAATATGCTTGTTGTGTTAACGCGTTTATCCTTTTCTGTTTTTTATTCTTCTTCTTCTTCTTCTCCCCTCATTTTAAGCGAGAATAGTATGTCAGTGGGGCTGACGAACAAATGATGCAAATATATCTTCGCTGATGGGATCGCTTTTTTACATAATGAGCTAAATAAAAATTTACGTCAAACGATGTGCGTATGTGTGTGTGTGTGTGTGTGTGCGAGATATTAGTGTGTGCTGTAGTAGAAGAGCGAAAGAAAAAATCGTTTTTAGTGGTAATGTATTGTTGTAAGTGATCGCTTAATGTGCGTTAAGGGAGTCTTTATTTGTGGCTGCGAACCAAAAGTTTATAGACATGATAAATTTAACTCCAACTTTATTTCTTTGTGATGCCAGGCAAAAAAAAGAGAGAAATACATTTTGGATACAGCAGTATATATATATATATATATATATATATATATATATATATATATACTCACCACACATACACACTGAATATAATTAGTGTGTGTATATAATTACAGAGCGCAGTCAGCGAATCATCATTTGTTTTTTTTCCTACACTTAGCTATTTGATACATATTCGCTGTTAAAAGATAAACGTTTTAATTGTAATTTTAAAAATAGATATTTTATAAATTGTTTTTAATGACGCGCTAAAGAAGTTTTTTTTGTTGGTTATAACTTATAAGCCGTTAGGTGTAATATTGCCAATTTTATGCACGATTAGGTTACCCTATTGTTACGATGAAAGCAAAAGTCACACAGTCATTATTAATAAATGACTTAACCCTATTCATTATTACGCGTAGTAGTTATGGTGACACAAATAAAATAATCAGAATTGTCAGCTAAATTATGTCCGTAAGTATGACAATACCCATCGTTGTTCCTAAAAACATTAAATACCTGTTCATAATAACATATCGTAGTACACGTCAATACCGCGTATTGCATTACCGCGTAAGCTTTACCTTTTATGCAATACCGTGTATATCATTACCGCGTATGCATTACAGCGTAAAATAATTATTTTAATTAAATAGTTCTAAAATTAAATATAAAATTGAATTTATGAAAATCTTTAACTCGAAAATAAATTTTTAATCGTATTAGACTAATAACAGCTTTTTATAAATAAATTTATTTAGAAATAAACTTCTAAGTGTTTGTTTTCCATTTTATTTTTATATATATTTTGTGTTAAAAAATATTATTACGCGGTATTGTATACGATGTAAAACTTACGCGGTAAAGAATACGCTGTATTGACGTGGAACAATAACATATACCCTAAATAATATTTATAAATATATACACAATATATATAAAAGTACGTATAACTTATATATATATATATATATATATTTATGTGACATTAAATGAATGATTTATATTTGACAAATGGAAACGAATTAGATTCTAATAGTGATTAATAGGCAAATAGTGTGCGCACACCACACACATACACACATACGCACAATACTTGCGAATCAAACCGAGAAATAACCGAAAATACTTAGTTGTGATCAATTGCATTGTGTAATGCGATTCTAACAAGATTAGCATACAATCTTTGCTCTCCAACTAACGTCATAACAATAACAGTTTAACTCCGGAAAAATAAATATGAATATAGCAGAAAAAAATCTGTATATTAAAGGAAAATATTTTACTAGGAAATATATATATATATATATATATATATAACATATTCAGAAATATTAAATAGTTTTTTCTTCTTTGCATACCAATAACTTTTTTACATTTTACTTATCAAATAAATAATCTTTGCCAATATGTGCCTTTCAGAATAAATGTCAAGAGTTCACTAGATGTCTTGCGATATAAGAGTTTACGATGTCTGAGAACATAATCTATGTGCTGATGGAAGAAGAGGAAGAAAGACGCGAGAGAGAGAGAGAGAGAGAGAGAGACGAGAGAGGGGGGAAGAAGAAGAGAGACTAGTGAGTTTTAATTTATTAAATTGGTATGTGACGTATTTACGCACAATTAGTCATAAAACACAGGTTAATTTGTAACTAATACATGGTAATATAATCTCGCGCCAGTAGAAAGACTGTTCGCTTGTTTTGGTAATGCGAAGAAATAATAATTTAATAATGAAGTCAGCAAATATAATATCTCGAATGTGTGTTTGCTCTTTCGTTAAATCAATAGAGAATCGCGTAGTATCAGCAGAAAAAAATAGAATAGAGAATTATCGCGTGGATGGAGACTGTGGGGTCAAATGACTAGATCAAGGATAGGGTTTTTTTCTCTCTCTCTCAGTATATAATACCAATATATACGCATCGCCAATGACGTGGTAAGACAACATCACCAGTTTCTAACCTATAAATGATTCATTTTATTTCGACCGCTATTTGCCGCACCAGTTTTATATACTCTTGCTAACGATAATTAAATTATTTATGACTGGAATCTGTAACTACCAGTAGTGTATAGATCGGTTAGCGCTGTTTTTATTAGTTGTTTTTTTTTGGTAAAAGCTATGTTTAAATAAATAACTGACGAGACAACTAAATATCAGTACATCACCTTTTACTTAAATTTAATTTTTTTTTCAAAAATAAAATTAAGTGAATATAATTCTTGGTACTACCGGTATTTATTTATTTTACTTATTAATTTATTAATACTCTCAGTATAACTTTGTTTACGAAAATTTTGTTATTACTCGCTTTAAACGTAATTAATAATTATAGTTTGCACCATAATTGCGAACTATTATGCGAACTAGTTTTCTAAGCCAGAGTTAATTAAATAATTCTTTATTTTTTTCTCTTAGAATATAATTCACAAAAAATTATCATATATTGAATTTTAAATTAGCTTCTGAACACCTCATGTTAACCTAATAAGGAATAAATGAATTATTCGCAAGAATTGTTAAACTAGACTAATGCCCGAAACCTTTTATTAAAATTCTAACCAATAATAGCGAAGACGTCATTAATACACTCATTACCGACGTTTGCGTTAACTTAATTAGATTATTATTCTGGTAAATGCTTTGTGTTTGTGTTTTTTTTCGAAAATATGAAATAAAAAAGTTTTCTGGGTGTATAAGTTATATATATATTTATATTACTAAATTAAATATTACAGCTACAAGAATATAATAATAATCTCGTAAACGATAGGATATAAGAGTGAATAAATTGAATATACATTGACAGTGACATAGATTTATCGAAAAGAATGAAAAATAATTTGCATAGAGATTATAATTAATTTATAATAATAATAATAGATAAGTATTATAACATATTCCAAGCATCATAATTATTATCAAATATATTATATTTCAATACACGTGTAATTTCTTGTCACCACCACATCATTTCAAGACGTAATTAAATCGAATGATTTTACTGTTATTTTATTTTTAATGAAACATCAATAAAATTATTTTATTTAGTTTTTTTATTTATATAATATATGTATGGAATTATTTTTTATATATATGTATATTTATATGTAATGAAAATTAATAGCGAATAATTAATTATTTAAACAATAAAAATATCAACTTCTCTCCGATGAAACATTACTGTATATTACGAAGTGAAGTGAGTGTGTAATTATAAGTTTTTTATTATATATACAATAAAATTTATATAAAATAAATTAATTGTTTTTATGTTTTAATAACTCGCAACGAAAATTTATATATATGTCATCATACTTTTATACACACGTATAGCGTGCGCACGAATTTTTATTCTGACTGACACACAACGCATTAAATATGCTTCACATATACACATAAGTTATATAATATAATCTGTTCGCTTTTCTGAGAGCCGAGAGATAAAAACGAAATAAGTCAAGACAAAAGAGAAATCATTACACATGCAAATACAATTATTATAAGCTTTTTTGTTATATATTATATATATTTTATTTATCTCTTCCAGTATCTCTACAACAAAAAAAATCGACGCTAAGTTATTCTAATGTGGGGCGTATTGTCACGAAAGAGACAAAATATCTTAAAGCTCTAATATATTATAAATAGCGATTTTTTTCTCTCTCTGTATCCTATCGCGCGTACGTCTATTATAATACATATATAAGCAATAAATTGAAAATATTCTTCTTTTTTAATGCTTGCGAAAGAGATTGAGAGAGATTCCATAATAATTCTTTCACTGTGTGTGTGTGTGTGTGTGTGTGTGTGTGTGTGTGCCAATCGATTGCGCAGCAGTAATATTTTTGTTTTTGGTTTTGTTTGGTTAAGTCAATATAATATAATTAAAAGAGAATTTTACTATTACCGTATTATGTAATATTATTATTAGTAAGCACGGAAATCCGAAACTGTTTGGATAAATAGTTAAGTTCAATTTAACAATTAAATATAATTCTTCTAATGATTTTTTTCGCAATAGTTTGTTGAAGTAGCTGTAGTAGTAGTAGTAGTAGTTTTGTGCGCAAACAAAAGTTAGGCCCCAAACACCTCTGACCCCAAGAGTTTGCTGTGTACAGCGAAAAACTGTTTTTTAATGCCAGAAACTGTTTCTTCTGATTTGTTTCTGAATATATATATTATTATTCGTCGATAATATTATTTTTTTTGTTGCGCAAAAACGACATCATTTTGTCACGACTCAAATCTAGTTCTTTTTAACAAAAAAAAATCGTATCACAAAGTAGGTGTAGTACTAGTGGAAGACAGCGTGGTATCACTGGCATCATCAGTCGTTTCAATAGACATTTGATCATTTGGGTTATCAGTATGCAGTGGCGGACGCTTCTCTGTTTCGATCGATGACTGTGGAACAGTTAATGACGCTGTGCTCGCAGAACGCGGCAGTAAATCTCTGCCGACGACGTCATAAGCGCCGCTGCTTTGATCGATACTCGCACCGCCGCTCTGCTCCTCCTCGAGGTCGCACTCCTCGAGCTCAATGTCGTCCGCTATATCCTCGCACACAATAGTCGGTTGACGGCGCGGTATAGCGCTCTCAGCTATCGACGAATAGGCGAGCTTTGTCTGCTGTCTGCTGTCTCGCAGCTCGATCTGCGTGAGTCGCGCCGATAACTCGCTGGACGCGTCTGGCGGCACAAAGTGACTCGTGTTCGCTGTTGTGACGGTGGTTATCATTGTCGACATCGTCGCTATCGTTTGGTCGTTGTCACCGCAGTCCGCGCCGCACTGCTCATCAATAAATTCGCACAATTGTGTTGTCGGGTCTTTGTTCGAATCCACAGTCATATAAGTCACACTCTGTCGGCGGTTCTCAACTCAAATCGCGAGAAACTAAATTATATTTTGAGTAAACTATTAATATAAAGACTTTTTTCTCAAAAAAAGAAGAAAAAAAAAACATTTTAACGAGAATGACGTAAAACGAACCTCTTTTTTGATGAAGTGAATTGAAATTTATTACAATTTTTTCTTTTTATCGTTTTTTCTTCACTCACTCACTCTCTCTCTCACTCTCTCACTATTATATCACACTCTTTTTAGTTAGACATATAATATCTTGAACTTGAATCTAAAATATAAGTATTTCAGGCATACTTCAATTTCCTTACATAACATACTGTGCAGCGCACGAACATTAGCTGATAAAATAGGTTGACAGCGAAATAACGTTAGATATTATATATACGTCTGTGTAACTCTACTTTATTTTTATCATATCATCCTTTCAAGTTCAGCATATATTGAACTTATGAACGCTTCCTTAGAATGCCGATCAGTTGCCTTCAACCAGACTATTGCATGTAACGCTCGTCAGCGAGCAATAAGTGCGTCGCGCATAACGTAACGATAGAACATAATATATTCTGTTGTTACACACATACACACACAGAAAGCGAATGCCAATATATATTGTTATCAGGCTCTGGTTCTAACGTTTTTTTAAGGCAAAACTTGATTATATTTGAACTTTCTTTTTATCATCTTTTTTTCTCTCTTAATTAAATACTTAATTCCGCATTTGATGCCTGCTATTTTGAGAGTTTAAATTAATCAATTCCGTGTTCGATAAATTCATTGAGACTCAAACTCAAAGAATTTACAATACTGTGCATCCGTTATATAATATTAAGGTTTGTTTTCCTTTTAGTTGGACACCAGAGAAGAAACTTGTAAACACGCCTTTATTAGCGTTTAGTTTAATGATTTGTGGGTCACATTCTAATGGTTACACATTACTACGAACTCATATTTTAGTTAATGTCGGATATAGTAAATAACTGACAAAAACTAAAGTTAGATTTAATAACTATTACTGTAATTGAAGGTTATATTCAAAAAAAGATCATAATGACGTCTATGTCTAACCGTTTCACTCGAAAGAAATCGATACTAAAGCAATCCGAGTTTCAATAGCTATAACCCGATATGTCGAGAAAAATGTAAACATAGTAAAAAGGTGTGTATCGAAGTGAGAAACAACTTCTGCTCTAACAATGAATTTATATTAAAGTGAATTACTAGCAAATCATATGTGAAAGCTTTCAAAAATTGAATGAATGAAGCTTACAAATAAAATGATTTAACGGTAATTTATAAATGGTGTAAATAAATATATATTTGAAGTTTTTAAGATTGATTAGTTTAATAATGACTTTGTTGTGTTATATTTTGCCATAACTTACAGTACAACAACGCTTTTTTTTATTCTTAACGATAAACAGTGTGTAACATTACTAAGAAACAGCTATTGTTGCCCACAGGTATATTAGTAAATTAATTAAATAATCGATTGTTAGGTCACACATGCAATGCGTTGCGTTATTGTTAAGAGTTTCAAACCAAGAATGTGTATAAAGTATTGTTGCGCGCATTGCATTTGATTTCAAAAATATTTTTAACTTTTTTGATACGAAAAAAAACTGAAACTAATTATCGAATTAAACTATTTATCGATTTAAATACAGTTTAAACTTTGAGGTTATAGAAACTGTTTCCGAAGAATTTAGATATAACAGAATTATAGAATAATGGTGTTTGGATTCACGAAAAAAGCGGTGACAAAACCAAAACCGGCACAACGAACAGATAGCGACACATCGATAGTGGCGGAAACGTTAAAAGAGAGCAGTAAAATGACTGCCGAGAAGAGTGTTGTAACACCGAAACAGACCGCAACTGGACTGACAGCCAGTCATAAGAAAGTGAAGAAACTGCACAC
>JAQIVF010002050.1:0-12009 GCA_034698365.1 Steganacarus magnus | reverse complement strand
GCCCGACAAGGCCCGACGAATTTTGTCGGGGGCCCGCGGGGGCCCGAAAAATCGGGGGCCCGTTTGGGAGTCTAATTCGGATGCGTAAGCAAACACTATCTGAAGCAGCGGTTTAACCGATTTGAAAACTTGAATAAATCGTAAATATTGGGTATATTCTGTAAAAAAACAATTGCTAATAACAGATTACAATTTAAATATAAAGATCGGTATTACAAACTATTGAGAACTGATAGTCTGTCACAACATAAAAATATATATATATACACATAACATTAGAGATAAAAATACATGTTTTATTAATACATAGCGGCAAACAGTAAAATAAATTAGTTGTGCTAATAAATTCTGTGCCTCTATTAAAGAATATAAACGAAAGAAATATATCGACATATCGACAGAAACGTTCATTTAACTGAAAATATTAGCGAATCATGTTATTATACTTTTTTTCTGTGTTCTATCGGAACAACCATTTATTTGATGATCGAATTGACACTTTAGTGCGAGAGAGAGAGAGGAGTGAGTGAATGCGCACACAAAACAAGTATTGACTATTCATAAGTCAACAGAGAAAGATCGGGTCATACTCTCGCTCTCCCTGTATACTACTAGAAAAACTCTCATTTTTTTCCATAAAACTCCACTGTTATGTTATTGACGTTTGCAGCGCTGCTTAAGACTAGAGGAGTTTGTGTGTGTGAGTACTGTATGCCATTTGGTGTAAAGAAACTATTATTCTTATTCAAACGCTAATATAGAGATGCTGTCAAATGCATAGCGAAAAGTGGCGTTATATTAGCGTAACCGTTAACAGCGAAAACGAAAATAAACCTCGCATTCGCTGGTGTCGTATTCAATTGCCTGTATTTTCGTAACACAATAACACCTTTAACTGATGAATAATCAGAAGAGTGTGTGTGTTGTGTGTGAGAAACGCAATACGCTTTCCATCGCTTTTCTCTTTTCATACGCGTTTGTTTGCTTGTGTTATGAGATGATGTTTGACACGAAATGTAAATTATTTTTTATTTCAAATGCAAATGCACTTATGAATAATAAATTGCGTTCAGATTTTTTTGTTTTCCTTATTTTATTATTTTTTTATTTTCTATTTTTTTCTTCAAAACGACGCTTTTATTTATTACACACTTTTTTCTGCTGCAAATCGAGATTTATCTCACTATTTTCTCGCGCAAAACCTCATTGTTTTATCTTCTTTATTTTTGGTAATAATTTTAAGCTCATATTTCATGTTGAAATAAGTTTGTTTTTTTTGTTGTTGGTTGGATTCAATACAAAAATATACTGTATATATATTCGACAATATTCCGAAAGTATGAACGAACCTAATACAGTACAACATTAATATTCTATACAGTACTCATATTTTCGGTGTACTTTTAATTTTATTATCGAAATTTCAAGCTCTAGTGATTGTTCTGTACCGTTAGATCTCTCTGTACACTATGTTATTGTTGCACGCGTTTAATCTAATAAACTATAAACTATACTATAAAACGTATTTTTGTTTTTATTTTTAATAAACTACATGTTTGTAATACCAAATTTCAATAATGTTTTCGAGTAAATTATTACAATACACGCTGTTATTTGTTATTTTTACTTAAACGAATATATTTTTGTCATATAGTTTAGTGATAATTAATGAAAAATCTGTAAAAATCGATTCGCGACATCTTTTCTCTTTTCTCATCCATTTGTGTTTTGTTTTTAACATTTGCATTATTGTTTTACTAGTTAATGCAGTCTACAGCCAATCTTGTAGATGTGATTTTTGATTTTTATTTTTGCTTGTGTTTTAAAAATCTTTTCAATCTATTATTTTCTATAATTAAATTTTTGAAACAAGATAGTGTCGACACTATTTCTATTTTCTCTCTTGACATTATCACCCTTTTTATTAAAACAGTTGCTGATTATATACAGTATAAAATAAATAAATATAATATATATATATATATATATATATTTATTGAAGTAGTGTACACTTGTGTGAGATAATGTCACGAGAGAGTGGCGAAAAAAAAACAAGCGAAGTACTAAAAGAAAGAAAAATGTAGTACGAAAGAAGAATAAAAAAACAAGAATAGCTAAATAAATGTGTGAAGCGCGCAACCGAATTCAGCGATGCATTCATACACACCGACGACACACGGATGCGACCTTTTTCTCTCTGAACTATAGTTTTTTTTCTTCTCGAGTGCGATACACATTCGGAAATTTTGAACGTATATACACACACACATAGAGAGAGAGATACACACATTTATTATAGATTTTGCAATCATCATTTTCTTTTGAGAGATACACTCTTACGCATGGCTACCATTGATTGCGATGCTTGTATGTATCAAAGTCCATAATACTTACCATTTTTAGACGCACACACACACACACTCTGCAGGATTTTTTTTTCGTTTTAAAAGAAAAACTCGTGTTCGAAGTGAAAAAAAACGAAGAGAAATATGTTAATCATTAAACGCAATGATGGCATAACTATTAAACTATTTATAAGATAAAGAATTTATTTTATGTGGAGAAGAATAATTTACTTATTTTTTTGTTTGTTTGCTCGCACTTACAACTATAAATTATTAAACAGTATATCCGAAAAAGAAAAAAAACAGAGAGTATCCGAAAAAACCTTATTGACAATAATAGTGTTTATTTAAGTTCCAATTTATTAAAAGAATAACCAAACAAAATATAATAATGAAAAAAACTAGGAAACTATCTTCTCTTTTTTTTTCTGTATTGCACAGCAAAATCGAGTGGAAAATAATTGCATTCAATATCGTATCGTCTCTAGTAGTTTACTATAGGCTATATCTTATAATTAATCATATAAACACAAAAAAAGTTACATTACGCGGAGATTAAATTTGAAGAGCGAGAGCAAAGAGACAAGTAGTAGTGATTTCGCGCGTCTGACTTATATGCGATAGGAATTTATTGATAAATTATCGGAACAAAAGAAAATAAATGAGCTAAACAATACTTACAATATTACTTTAAGTTAAGGATTTTTTACGATTTGTTTTCAAAAGCTTTTTTTCCGTACAGGTTTTAGATGTGCTGCTGCAGTGTAGTGTAGTGTAGTGTACGCTTAGTAGCATCAGAAACGCTAGCATAGTATACTGAACTCTTACAGCGAACGCTGTAGAAGCGTGTTATCGATTTTATAATAGCGCGCTATTCTCTGCGAGAGCATTGTTAATATTGGAGACACTAAATTCACGAGGTATTGCGATCTCTCTCTCTTTTTTTCATTGTAGGAATTTCGTTGTGAATTTCGGGTATCATTGCTGTTTGAGTATAGCCTGTATTGCTTATATCACACTATCGCTATGTGTAGGACTTAAGAGTGAGTGAGTGAGAAAGAGAGGAAAATATTTGATTTCGAGTCACTTACGAAATGATAACGCAGTGCATTTTCATTCCATCACTTTCACTATTTCGCTGATCATCATTGAGTCAAACTCGACAATTTTGTACTTTCATTAATCTCTCTCTCTCTCTCTCTCTCTCTCTCTCTCTCTCCCTCCCTCTCTCTCTCTCCTTGCTCTCCCTCTTTATCACTGACTCTCCTTTCACTCCTCAATCAAAGCGATAAATAAAAAACAGAATAAATCACAAGAAGCTGCACAATGCGCTCACTGTTATTAAGGATTAAAACGATTGTTTTTTAAAAAAAAATTACTCACCTCTATAGTAAAATTGAGACACTTTTAATCGCAAAAAAAGAACTTCTATTAAGTTTAAAATAATATGCAGTAAAAAATGAATTATAGCGCTCATTGTAAATTTATTTGTTTACACTCATTATCCTGGCCTTTGTTAAGCTTACTTATAAATTTAAAATGAGATGAAAAATTAAATTAAACTAAATATTTTCTCACCATATTTGCCACTCTCTCTCTCTCGGTTGGCGGGAGTCTATTAATAATAAAACAGTGTTTTTCTTCAAATCAGTTTTAGAATACTAGTTTTAAAATTTTATTTGGCTCTTAAGTTTTGAGAAATATTTTATTGAAAAATTATAGAAAAAAAGAGATTCATATGTCTGTGAAAACACAACTTCTTAAAATCGCGTTAATTAAAATTTTAAAACAGAGTGATTTGATAAAAATTTTCTATACATTTATTAACTTTTTAATAAATTACGTCTCCTCACTGCGTGACACTTTAATTGTGATTTATAGTTAGTCTGAGGAGCTGTAGTCATCCATACTTTATTTATCTTCGTATATCTATATACGTACCAGTAGTATACATAGTATAAAATTGAAACGCGGTGTTCGTTACAAACTTGCAAAAGAAAAAGTCAGTGCGAGTCTCTCTCGCACTGACGATGACGACAATCACTTCAACTTATACGAGTTAAAAGGCAATTTTGGGTCAATAAAATTGTCGATAGTAGAGGAGAGAGTGGGAGAGAGAGAGAGAAAGAGTGTGCGAGTGAAATCTCTTAGGAAAAGCACATAAGTAATCACTGGACAGCGCAAAGCGCATCGATCTTATATTGGACCGTAACGACAGTTACATACACTGGCATGCATTCGGAGATACTTTTAAAAGGCAGTGGATTTCTAATTGATATGAAAAATTGGTTGCCGAGTGAGAGATTTGAATTGTCATTTACTCTTTTACAGTATTTTCTTTTTTTGAGTCTCTAGTAATTATAAAGTAAAGGAATTATTTTACAGTAATATACAAAAAATTTCCGAAAAAAATATTATTAAATAATCTTAATCTTATTCAAAATCATTAATGGAATCGCTGTGTTGTAATTTATACGCTTATAATTAAATAAATGACAGAAAGAATGGGCACAAATGACTATGATATGCATATACTAATTATACACGAATCCTAATGTGACACCACATTATTAATGTAATTATGATTCGCGACATTCGCGATGTCATAAATCATTAAATGGCAAATTAAACCACTCTAATAGAGGACGGCCTATCTCTCTGTTCTCTCTCTCTCTCTCTCTCTCGCTCGCTGTGTTCTCTCAGTCTCATCAACACTATTACTACTACGCATTAATTACAGCCGACTCTGTATGAATGGCTAAGTAGGAAATACGGAACAGTGAGTTTTTACTACACACTCGAATAAATGGGTACGATATGATGATATTATTCCTGAAGATAAATTGCGAGTATACTATACATACGCGCGTTAGAATACCAAGTATTATAAAAATCTATTTGATATGATAAAACTAGAACCTAAATTGAAAGTTCGTGTGCTCGTCGTTGCGAATATAATATGGATATAATGATTACAACTTTAAGAATAGAGCAGTAGAGTATAGTATGTATCCCAACGTATAATAATATTCTCTCGTTCAAAACTTTCTCTCTATTTTTTTTGTGTCGTTACAGAAAAAATCAATACATTCACACTGAGAAGAAGAAGTAGTCTAATAATGTAGTATAGTATAAATATATATATTTAATATATATATAGTAATTAATGCAAAGATTAATATTGAAGAAATTAAAGCGTTAATTAAATTATTAAGAGATGTTGTTTGATAATTATAAGTGTTTTTCGACGTTAATTGCTGGCATACGAAAGTGTAGACTAATAATACTTCTTTTTTTAAAAAAAATTATGATTTCAATTTACTTGCATTTTGCTCATTAGTATTACTACTACTAGTACTACAGTATTTTACTCTATAATTTAATGATTGGCGATATATAATAGTACGCAGAATAAATTGTTACTGACGTTAAAAAACAACAAAAACAAAAATAGTTTTAGAATTTTAAATTGGATGTTTGTTTTATATAGATATATACAGACATACAGCGTTTATAAAGCAAATCTTAAAGTTACCGTTTTTTTACTGAAAAGAGTTCACTGTTAAACTAAGATCGATGATTGTGTAATAATAATAATAATAATAATAATACTCTAACTTATTTATACGGCAATAGAGTGGTGTGGCTACGTTTAACTGCAGCTGCAGTATCACAAACAGTTTACCCTACAGATTGCCATTAAAAATAAAATCAGATTCACAGTCTAGAGGGTATATATTCATTTATTTTCATTATCAGCTCTCGCGGTCTCACATATTGGTCATTATTGCTAAAATAAAAGATAAAACGAGAGAAAAAAACTAGAGGTTTGCCGCTAATGTTTGTGTCTAAAAAAACAAAGTCTTGATAATCTCCAGCGCAAACAACTAAACTAAGAAAACAAAACAAAACAAAACAAAAAAGAAATTAACTGATTAACTATGTTAAACAGAATTAACAATTAGAGTGAAAAGAAACGAATTCATTCGCTAAGAAAATAGAAAATAAATAATTGTTTCATCTCTCGCTGCGTTTTTAGTCCTCTACATATATTTATAGTCAGTCTCCGATTGCTTCGCGCAATTTTTTGTCTAATCAATACTTAAACTAAACTATTCAAAAATCATTATTGTTGTGTAGCGCGCACTCAAGTTTAGTAAACGATTAAATTATGTATATATCTATAGAAATGAGTTTATAGAATCTATGGTGTGACACGACGACACCTATCAATGTGATATAAGGCAATCAATTACTATATCTACCTCTATCATAACGTATTAAAATGTGTTTAGTCATACATATTTTTTAGTAAATAAAGTGCGCGTGTGATTGAAAAAAAACGAAATAAACTGTAAAAACTTTTTTTCTTTTAATCACTGTTTAACTGTAATATATATGATATATAAATACATATAACAGAGCAATTAAGCGCATTTTGTCAGTTAATGTTTTTTTTTCTTCATACCATTTAACAAAAACACTTAAGAAATGATGATGAAGTGGTACAGTAGTGGTGATGGTGTGGTGCCTCACACACACACAAAAGAGAAATAAATAACACCAAAATAAAGCGTTTTGCCACTAATCACAGCCTCTCTCTCTATCTCTCTCCTCTCACCGCTAATTGAGTTATTAAACCGCTGTTGTCTTGTATTGTCAAACTCTCATCTCTTGAACGGACGAGTGTCTGTGCGCTGTTGTGGTGCCAGTAGCGTCTCTGCCAGTATTGATCACATTCTGTGCAGCGGTAGTGTTACGATTCAGGTTACACTGCATTGTTAGCGCACTGTTTGCCATCGACACATGACCCGCCGATCTGTTAGGCACATGACACGCAGCCAACACTGGCGATGACGCCGATGTTTGGTGCTGCTGCTGATGTGGCTGTTGTTGATGCGGCTGTTGTTGACTAATGATCACATTAGCGCTGTGCGAGTGTTTCTGCTGCGACACTGGCGTCGCCGACCCAACTACTAATCCGTGCACATAATCACTGGCAGCGCCACCGCAGCCACTAATGTCTGAGTTGACGGTTGATTGAGTCTGATGGTGATGATGATGATCACTATAGTCACCGTGATGTCTAAGTGGAGAATGAGAACTGGGATTCTTAGTCATACTTAACTCATCAATCTTTTGTACCTCAAAAAAAATAAATGGTTTCGAAAGAAAAAAGAAAGAAAGAAAAAAATAATTATCGCAAATGAAAATATTGTGAGAAAAATATTATATGCGTAAAACAATTTTATTTTTAGCATAATTTACAGTTGTATAACAAAAAAATTTTTTTTTCAATAATAATTACAGTAATTATTTTTTCAATAAAATACCTGATAATTCTTGCGCACCAATTTCGCCTCTAATCGATTCTTGTCGCGCTGGTAAAACACACCGGCGAACACAAGCACATTCAGTATGAGCAGCGAGCATCCAATAGCGATGGTGACGCTGAGTGCGGTCGAGTAACTTCCCGGCTGCACAATCATCGATACCGACGCGTTACTGGCGGTCGCGTTATAGGTTCGCGCTCCGCCCGAGTCTAAGGCACTTTGTTGGTGCGTTTTGTCCACTATCACTGACGCGGTGCTGGTCGACGACGAGGAAGCGTGAATATTTGTCGCATTGACGCCACTATTGGTTGACCGCTGCTGATAGTGTCCGGCAGTTGCGTCAATGTTTATCTCATTGCTCGACTGTGTGGTGAAATAATGTGCTATCGGTATCGGTCCAGTCAGCGTAATATCGCGAACAACGCCGTCATAACTAAGTGGATCGTCGTGAGCCTTATCATCATTCATGAGAGAGAAACAATGTAGAGAATACTGGCTTAAGTGCATACAGTATATAAGGATGTGCTCTCTTTTTCTCTATATATATATCTATGTTCTATTCTCATTGATCCGTTCTCATCATCACTACTACTTCGCTTAGATATCCGCTCTCACATAATAATGGTATTCTTACCTCTAATAAGTGATGCTCTTCAGCGGATGACGGACCAGGAGTGTGCAACTGTGGCAAAAGGTTAAGCCAATAAGACAGCCTATGAGCGTGATAGTGATCGCGGGTTTTCGGTTTCAGAGCTGAACAGCATAAATAAAGTTATACTGTATTAATAATATATCTTTATTATTATGAATACGTGTACACATATATACTTAAGGTTAGATATTGTTGCTGCATGTCGTCATATTGCGGCCAAACAATTCTATCTTTTCCTTTATTATTATTATTATTACTATTACTATTACTATTTTTATCGTCTACGCTCGGAATTATGTTTGGATCTCTGTTTGGAAAATAAAATTTAAAAAAATATAATCAGCATTTTTTTAAACGGAAAAAAACCCCAAATAAACCCGAAAAACTAGCTTTAAAAAACATACCCGGATTTAGCAAAGTTGGTCCAAAATGTCATAACAGACTCGGAGAGAGTGGTCTCGCTTCTGGTATAGTTCTTAGTGAACCACGATAACTGGTAGCCGTTAACCAGCGGTGCGCCGAAAATGTACGCCAACTCTTGGCCGTGTATACAACCGGAGCGGGAGTTGAACTCTCCCTCTTCGGTTTGATAGGCAAAGTTATAGAAATAGGTTTTGCGTTTCAGTTTCAGTTTCGCGTGCATCAGACCGACGCGTATGATCGGCGCCACTATAAGCGCGTCGCCGAACGACTCGGCAATCGAGTCAAAAGTGCTGATTGGATGAAACACCGGTCGCGTCCAATCGGTGTATTCGTTCACTATTGTTAGAAATATTTCCTACACACAGCAACAACACGAACAAACAGAGAAAGCAAAAATAAATTGTATTAATAATCAATCGAAAAGAAAGGATAAAGAGATGGAAAAAGCGAGAGAGAATCAGGTTTTTTTTGAGATGCAATAAGAGATTCTATTGGCACATCACATGAAAAAAAAAACAGTAATATTCATTTCTCTCTCTTTCTTTATTTTCTCTCTGCTTACTTGTAAGTGGTAGGAAAATAAATTTCTGACAAGAGTTCGCAGTAATCGATCTCTGCGCGTTGGATCGATACCGTGCCGCTCGTCAAGCAGCGTAAACTGATTATACGACTCGATTTTCGTGACGCCGAACAGTAGGTCGTAGTTTCCGTAGTAGGAGTGCGAGTCAGACATCAGTAGTGTCGGATCGCCGGGAATCACGATACCGTCGATCACCGGTCCGAACGCGGTTAAGTGTGTGGGCACTTTAAAGTCGACCGAAACTATCTCCTCAGCGGTTCGCTGGCGCAGACAGTCCACCATAATCGCGTTCTTGTCGGCGTCGGACGGGCATCGCAACGCTTTCGCCAAATTCCTGGCGTGAATCACGGCGTCAGACGCTATCGCCCACGGAGACAGCGCTGAGCCGCTCTGCATAATTACCCGATGAAATAATCCTGCGAATCGATAAAATATAAATAAATATATTATCGTTAGACTATTCATGTGATAAGTACTGTAGCAATAATTCCCGTTTTAATCCTCAGTATACCTTTAGCCATTGGCGAGAGCATTAAAAAGTTGACGCACGCCGCTCCGTGTCCGTGACCCATGATTGTGACGTTAGTCTCGTCACCGCCGAACTCCTTGATATTCTCCTGGATCCAGTGCAGTGCCGCCACCTGATCCATTAGGCCGAAGTTGCCTCTCGCCGTGCCGTCAAGCGACGGAAAAAATCCTTTTAAATAATAGATCACATTTGTATTACGTGGTGAGTGTGTGTGTGTGTATGTATATATATATACGTTTATCAAATATTTATTATCTGGTTGTGTTGTGTTGCGAAGAAACCTTTTTTTTTTCTTCGTTTCCTTTTTTTTATTGGCAATTTGTGTGCGCATTTATTGTTGAAACATTTATTTTTAAAGCGCAATAAAAAAAGAGCAGCGAAAATAAAATTTCTACTAGTATTAACTTTTATATAAATTCTTATTTTTCATTTTTCTCGGTTTTGTGGATAACAAGAACCTTTTCTTTACTACTATTATATCATGTTAGAGGCGCGCTCTCCTCTCTCTCTCTCTCATTTTTCGGCGAGGGATTTATTCTGTGTGCTCTCGATGTTGTTATTCCTAATTCCAAGTAAAAAGTTTTATTGATTTTCCTCATGAGAGAGAGAGAGAGAGAGAGAGAGAGAGAGAGAGAAAAGTTGTCATCATATTTGCTGAGGCGTAACATAACGGGCTGTGTGTGTCTCTCTCTGTGTGTATGAATGTTGCATATATACATATAACATGGCATTCCAAACATATTAATAGTATTTTTCGCGCGACTCCTTATCGCAAATTAACATGGTTTGCAGATTTCGGTTTATTAAAGTGTGTGTGTGTATTATGTGTGTGTGTTATCAACACTTTGTTTTTAATTTAGTATTTCGACAGCAGAGCAATCATTTAAATAAATATTAAATATATATCGAAACACAAATATTGTATTATAGCTTATTATTTAATCGCATTTAATGCCCGTATTTATCTTAAACGCAAATAACTTTTTCTAATTAAAATATTTAATTGAAATTTTCAAAACTTTGAGAAAATAGGTTGCATATATAGTTTAATCCGAATCGCCATAAAATTTTATTCAAAACAAAACCAAAACAAACCTTAATTCCCAATTTCGGAAAATGTGCGATTAAAATATTGATAATAATAATATTTCAGTATAAATACGGCTTAATGTTCACTAACAAAAAATAACGAGTAATATTCCTCTATAGGCGAATCTCACTTAGTTATACTGGAATTGAGTGTAAGTAATGGTGACATTCATTAAATGAACATTAAACGGAACTGTGTGTGTGTGTGTGTGTGTGTGTGTGTGAGTATGTATGCGTGTGTGTGTGTGTGTCTCACCCAAAACACCAATCCTGTAATTGATAGTGACAACCACAAAATTGGCATAACTGGCCAAAACTGATCCATCATACGACGAACCAGCGTTCCACTCGTATGACTCGCCGTGAATGAACATCAGCACTGGTAGACGAATCGGTTCTCTTCCAACTGCGCGCACACCAAGCGATACAGCGATGGAGCGAAAAATAAATAAGAAAAATATATTAATAATCTCTACTTAATTGAAACTTTAAACGTCAGATATTTTGTAATTATTTTGCTAACGATATAATTTTTTTCCGCTATTCTTAACTGTTTTTCTTTCTCAGTTTTTTATTATGAAATACCTTAACAACTTTGCTGCGCGCCTGTAATTCATGATTTGTATGTGTGATTTATTTTAGTTTTTTTTCTCTTCATGATTTAGTACTTCATCGAACTAAAGTTTTTGACAGAAAGTTTTACTTTTTTTCTCTGATATATATTGCAATATATATGAAAAGTGTTTGATAGATTACCACAGAAAATAATGGCTTAGTAGATAAAAAGAAGTAACTGGACAGCGAGCACACACACACACACACACTTCCCCATCAAAAAAATTTCATCCCAGTATTACAAGCCGAAGCCGTTAATGTGCGGAAAAGGAGCTGCAACAGCATCAGCAGCAGAACTAGTCTATAAAATATGATAAGGGAATTGTGGAGAGAGTGAGAAAGAGAGAGTGAGAAAGAGAGTGAGAAAGAGAGAGAGAGAGAGAGAGAGAGAGAGAGAGAGAGAGAGAGATGAGTTGAGTTAAATAGCAAATCTGCGTTTGACA
>JAQIVF010002049.1:0-12010 GCA_034698365.1 Steganacarus magnus | reverse complement strand
AGAAAGCATTAGAAATAATAGCATTAAAGAAACGGACAGAAACTTATGGTTTGCCCACTTTATTGATACTAAAAGAAGGTAGTAATTTTATGGTTACAGTTAATATAGACATAGAAGATGGAATTGTAAATGGTGCTAGTGGTATTCTTCGAAAAATTGAAGCATTTGACAATAAACCTTACAAACTTTGGATTGAGTTCATTGAAAAAAATGTAGGCGTTAAAACTAGACAACGGAATCAATATGCTAGTAAACGTAGCGGATATAATAGTAAATGGACTCCGATTGAAAAGCTAACAAGAGATATACCAATGAACAACCCAAAATTTCGACAGAATGTACGAGTAAGGAGAACGCAGTTTCCACTGGTATCATGTGAAGCGATGACCATTAACAAAGCACAAGGTCAGAGTTACGACGATGTCGCTGTAAAGATATCTCCGAGTGATAAGAAAATGATGCTTTCACATGTATATGTAGCAATGAGTCGAGCCCGAAAAGCAAATGGTCTTTACATTAATGGTGCGTTTTTTCAACCGAGAAAAACAAACGCAGTTCTCGAAGTAGAGACTGAAGTTAACCGATTGCGAACAGAGGCAGCTCTTTCATTTTCATTAAAGTTTTTATGTGATGAAAAAAACGACGAAGTAAAAATAATGTATCATAATGTACAATCATTGATCAACAATTACAGCGATATACTTAATGATTGCAATTTTATGTCAGCAGATGTATTACTAATTGTCGAAACATGGTTGATTGAATGTGAAGCTTATGAGTTCCCATCATATAATTTAGTTACTCAAATAACATCGAAAAAACTACGGAAAGCATACGGTTGCTCAGTATATTCCAAAACAGATTGTAAACAATTATTCGTATATAAATATCAAGATAAGAAATCATATTTCAACTGTATTGCCATCACTATCAAAGACACAGATATTCTTCTTATTTATAACTCAGCAGCAACAACAAAAAAAGAATTAAATCGACACTTGATTGAATGTTTGGCAAAACTTAGAAGCGATAAGATAATATTTGTTGGAGATTTCAATTTGAATGTTTTGTGCGACACTAATCAAGATTTTATAGCGTTTATGAACTCGAATGGATTTTCGTTAATGAACAACTGTGTGACTACAAATGGTAACACTCAGATAGATTTGGTATTTTCGCGTAAATGTTCACCGGTTGTTAATCAATATGAATCGTACTTTTCATATCATAAACCAATGTGGTTCTCTATATAATAATTACTAAATAAAATTTATTAAATATTATTCTAATAAAATTATTTTTAAACATAACTAATTCTAGTACAAAAGTTACTTATGAAAGTGAGCTCTCTATGAATGTGTCGTTCTTGTTTAACATTAATATTTTAATAAGTTATTTATATAATAAAGTTAAGTATTTTCTCTAACTGTTTGAAGTAATAGTATTTTAATTTAACACTAATTCTTGATTTTATAGGTAAGATAAAAAATAAAAAAATAGTTGTGGATTAGTTTAACATTCCTTTGAAAAGAATTTTGTTTTTGTAATTAGACTTAAAGTGAAGATTTACATCACAAAAAATGTCGAGACGGGTTTGGGCTTCTAAAAAAATATCTGGTAAAATTATTTGTATTGTATTTTAATTATGTTTTTAATTTTAGGATTTATTTCAATTTCGATTTCGATAAAGCGAAAGTAAAATACACGAACAATTTTTATTTTAATTTCGCTTTTCAGAAGATATACAACACTTTAACTTTAAAAATTCGATTTTTACTCTACAGTATCACATTTTTTATAAATGCGCAACGTTTCGGTTAGACTCTTCTAACCATTATCAGGCGACTTATGCTGATTTATTTATTTTAAAATTAATTTTTTAAAAATTCAAAAAAATTCAAAAAATTTTAGAATATTTTAGCACAACTTTATAGCAAGAGAACTAACTATTGAATGCTAAGACTCACTAAAAAATAGTTGCAAACCAGAGTTGTTTATTATTTCATTGCTAAAATATTCGGTGTAATATTACAATATAATGCAAGATCTTTTCACGTGATTTTTATAAACAGTTATACAGTCAAAAAATTAATACGGATAATTGCTACCTAAGCTAAGTTTTCTACATTGTTTTATTAATTATTTTATAATAAATTTTACCCTAGTTATAATTTTTTGCTTAATTAAATATAGACAATTTATATTTTTTGAAATATTTTATCAAAACCTTTCAGATTAAAAATTTGTTAATAGAATTTTTAGATTTTTAACTAAATTTTTTATATTAATAATAGGGTTATTATAAATTTAAATTAACATAAACCCCATAATTTTAATTAAATTTTGATTCAGTTTTATTCCAAAAATCGCCTTAATGGCGGTTTTTGGACTGTATAACTGTTTATCGATTAAATCGTAAAAAAATTCTCATGTTTTTTTAGTTTATTAAAGATTTTCTGTATTATTATCTCGCTTAATCTCAGATATATATTTCAATTTAGTCAGATAATTGCTAAGTATTATCTTTTATTTTATTTTTAATTTTATAGTAATTTCTTAGAGAAAATGTATTTGCTATAAACGTGAAAAATTTTTAGAACCTTTAGCTTTTCTCCGTTTATTTAACTTCTGTTATTTTTTAACTAATATTTAAATTTTTTTATTACTTTTTGCAGACTTTTGCTTTTGTGCATGCAGGTGGCACTAGTATAATAATTGGATTTTGCTTATTTTTCAAGACATGGAAAAATGTACTCAATTATGCTCATTACTATAGAAAGATATTGATCAGAGTATTACGAAGAAAAGTACACTTAACTACAATGAAGTTTTATTCCACGAAATAATCAAAAACTCAAACTACTGAATTTTTAAAGCTAAATTATTAGAATAAATATCTAACTTGTAAGAGCAATTATTTAGCTATTAGTTTTATAATAAAAGCAGTGATTAAAAAATATTTATAAAAGCAATTTTAATTTTCTTAAGAAAACCTTAATTAAATATTATGAGAAATGCTATATTTAATTTTAAAGCAATAACATTAGGATAATAAAATAATTAATAGTATTTAAATTACTAAATCATACCTAACTTTTTAATTTCTATACATTATATAAACTAAAATAAGTATAAAAATTAGCAAAAACTTCTTATTTTTTAAACTACAAATTTATTATCTGCTTTTTTGGTGAAAAAATTCAATTATAGTAGGATTTTTTTTGATGAAAAAATTTTAAGATAGGAGGCTTTTTTGATTAAAAAATTTTAAGATAGTTCTTCCGTGTACACTGGATTAAGCTTAAGAAGTGATCAAACGTTGCTTCTAATGTAAGTATCATGTATATATCGACAATTATTGAATTGTTAAAGAATTATTACAATTTTTAAAGAAAACTCATTCGAGAGGTTTTTTTTGGCGAGCGTTTAACTAATGACACAACAATGAGACATTTTGAAATTTTTAGTGAACACGCGCCACATAACTCTGTAGATGTGGACATATTTTAAATTAAATTCATTCATAAAATAAATTCATAAATTAAAAACATAAAGTTTTTTGATGATGATGATGGTTTTGTTTAAGTGATGATCCTTATGTTTCTATTAGTTTAAAATAACCTTTTGTTACGGTTATATATTAACTGTTTTACTATTTACAATGAAATTTAAAATTATAATTTTTTTAAGCAATAATATATTTAAGTGTAACATTCTTAGCTGAGAAAAATTATTTAATTGTTTATTAATTGTAACTTTTTCACAGTCGAACTATATAAAAGTGCAATATTGTATTTCAAAGTGAGCCAACTAGAAATTATTTTACAAATCTAAGAGCAAAATTATTTTTTCTTTAATATCATTACATTTTTTAGTGTTTAACTTATCAAATATACTCGTTACCTTAATACTCTAACCAAGAGTGTTAAAATAGAAAATTTGAACCGAAAGAAACTTAAGTTTATCTAATAGAACTTCTCTCTATTTTTTATTTTAACAGTCATTTCTTCATATATTAATTAATAAAATGATGTTTTATTATAAAAAAATTAGAAAAGGTGTCAGTTCTTTTTTATTTTATTTAAATATTGAGTTTGGAATATTTATTGATAATCTACTATAACTGCATAATTTCTATAAAAATAATTTTTATTTTTTGTTTACTAAAAGTGCTTACGTGACCTAAATTAATAATTTCACTTAAGAATAAATCTGCAAAATAAGCGTATTTTTATCTTTAGGTATTAAAATGATTACCTACTCATAGAGTTGAAATAATTGATAACATAAAATTTATAACGTGATGTTTATTAAAGTACATAACTTAGACAATCAGTGAATTATAGTTTCTCGGATGCGTTGTCTCTGCAATTAAATAGGAAAAATCAAATTAGCGAACGATAACGATGTTATATTTATTAGTAATTATTTCTGATTAATTTTTATTAATTCTCTATTTTTTTATTGAATCAATTAAGGGTTATCTGAAATTTTTTTTTGTTTAATAAATATTAGACTTTTAAACGGGTACCCGAAAAGTCGGGCCGCCCGCGGGTACCCGACAAATGTCTCCGGTCGGGCCGGGTTCGGGCTCCAAAAATAAAATTTCGGGTCGGGTTTCAAATTTTTAACAAAAGCCCGACATATAATAAGAAACAGTGTTATAACAAAGTAAATAACATTTTTAGTTAATATATATTGTAGACTTGTAAATTTAGTATTCGAAAAGTCGGGCCGCCCGCGGGTACCCGACAAATGTCTCGGGTCGGGTCGGGTTCGGGCTAAAGCATGTCGGGTTCGGGTCGGGTCGGGTTTGTATCTTTGAAGTATCTGTCGGTCTCGGGCCTTAAAATTTTTACGATTTACTAGTCTAATAAATATATTACCGGTATATGACTTTCTTTTAATAATGCATTTATTTTTTCACTTGAACTTTGCACAACAGTCTAAGATAACAACTACCACATCATTAATTGATAGCTCAAACTTTAAAAGATTAAAAGTGAAGACATTTTTGAAGAGACTTTTTAGAATTACATCGAATACTTTATGGTCCAGAGATAAATAAATTTAAATTTTAGCCCTAAAGGTAATTATAAATTATTCCGATATAATTTTAAAAGTGATTTGTATTATTAATAAGTGTTATAAATATAAAATATTGTTTACATAATAAACAATTTGTAAACGTATCGTAATCAAAATTAGTGTGTGATTGTGTGTGTGATTGTTTGTGTGATTGTGTGTGTGATTCACATTTATATTATTTACATTTAAATCACTTTAAGATTATTTATACTTCAATAAAATTTTTAACTTTTTTGAGAAATGATAAAAATAGAGATATTTTCCTTATTATTGTTTTACATAAGTTTAGTTTAATTTTAAACTCAATATTAATGAAATTTAACGAAAACTACTCATTACTAATAATTTTTTTAATAAATACACATTAAATAATGTTATCAATTATGTAATAAAAAAAACAATTCATAATTAATTAATTAAATGTATGTTAAGCTTCGTTATACCGTTCATCGAGTTCTCTGTCCTGTCTTCTAGTCTTAACCAGTGTTAGTTTAGTTGTGTTATTTCTACGCCTTATCACCAAAATTATAATGATTATGATTACAAGTATAATAATAAGCGCTATAAACCCGGTGAGAGTCCACAAACCGTTGTTTCTGCAAATAAATAGAAAATCAAATTACCGAACGATAAAATAATCATTATATTTTTTTCAAAGTAGTTATTTATGAATAGTTTAGTTATTTCTCTTTTTATCATTGAATTTTTTTTATTAAACAAACTTATTGTTTCATTTAGCATTTCTTTTATAATTGCAATACATTTTCTCTTGAACTTTGCACACAACAGGTAGTAGCATATTCAGCATAATTTGATTGATAATTCAAGTCTTAGAGATAAAATTAATGAATCTATTGTCAAGTAAAAAAACGATGCCCTACATAGCACTGCATATCAAGCTTAAACCCATCATTGAAGTGACTTTTTAATTTAGGTGACACTATGAAATAAATGGATTTTATTTATTTATTAAGACATGAAAATATTTACTCCGAAAGATGATTACTACAGAATGATATTGATTAGAGTGTGACCTCGAAAATTATACTTAAATATACTGAAGTATTATTCCACGATTAAAAAACATTCCGAATAATGAATTATTTTAAAGTTAAATTATTAGAATAAATATCTGCTTATCAGAGCATTTATTTACCTATTAGTTTAATAAAAGCATTTATTATTAAATATCTATAAAAGAATTAATAAAATATTATGAAAAAAATAACCTTAATTTTAAAGAAAGGATATTAACATTATTAATTGTATTTACATTATTAAATCATTCCTAACTTTAAATTAACGTATAACTAAAAATTTCTAAACCGTTTATAAACTAAAATAAATATAAATATTTAAAAAACTTCTTAATTTAATCTATTAATTTATTTAATTTCAATTATTTGCTTTGTTAATAAGGTTAGATTCATTAGTTTTTATTAGCGCTTGCTTATTATTTTATTTTTCTCTATATCTGTCTGAACATATAATCGCCGTGATTATGCATCCAAGACTTCTAATTGATCCTATTTGCACTAATAAAAAACATCACTCCTGTGGTGGAAAATTTCTTAAAAGTAATTCTGATAATCCAAAAAATTTTTAGCCGAAACTTTGTCGCTTTTTTATGGTAGAAGGCTTTTTTCGTAAAAAATTTTCAAGATGAGGCTTTTTTTGGTGAAAATATTTTAAGATAGGAGGCTTTTATGAGGAAAAAATTTATTGATAGGAGGCTTTTTTTGGTGATAAAATTTCAAAATAGGAGGCTTTCTTGTCTGAAAAATGTTTACTTTAAAGAAATTTTATATAACAATATTTTTAGTTTAATTAGTATTTTGTTAGAATTATATTGTTAGATGAAAAAAGTTTTTCGTATTAATTTATATTTCTAAACAATAATTTTAAGTTAAGAAAATTTTTTGTTTAAACAATTCTTAATATAAAGTATGTATGGCTGCAAAAATGTTTGAGATGTTAACTGTTTGAGTGTTGAACACATACTGAAACTAATTTTTGTGTGCACTCTCTCAAGTAGTAATCACAATGATTTTAATTTTAGAAAATCTTTGGTTTAAATAATAGAAACTATTGTTAGCTTTGAAACTTTATTTCTTTTTCTTTACTTTTAAAATTATTTTCTCAACAATGTTTTCTTAACAATGGTCTAATTGCAAACTGTACTCTTTAAAACTACTTTAATGCCAGATATGTTTAAAGTGAGCTCATTTATAATGTTCATTCTAGTTTTATTTTAAATTTAACAATCAGATTAAGAATGAAGAATAATTTAATTAAAACTATTAAATCTTGAAATTTTAAATAGACTCATATAGTGATATTCATTTATTTAGAAAATTATAAATAGGTTTTTATTAACTTATTAACTCAAGAGGGTTTTAAATAAATTTAAAAAATCAATAATTTAACAATAAATAACAAATTAATGAACGATGAAATCAAAAGCTTTTGCTGACAGAACATTCCGTATGCGCACAAAAACATTTAGGTATAGCCAGTCTTACGTTTGTTATAAGAGTTATAAAAAATACTCTTTCATCTACGCTTAAATGAATTCACTTATGAAAAAGATTTAGCCAAAAAATCAAGTATTTTTTTTAATTTTTCCGAATACTTAAGTAGTTTTTTAATTAACAAAATATTTGATATAACCTGAATCATTAATAAATTATGACCAGTTTTAATAAACTCAAATTTTTTCTTTGTTAACTTTTACTGTAAAATGTAATATTCATTTTATTAAAAAATAGATTATATAAACTTCTTTAAGATTTTATTCAGTTTTATTTAAAGAAACGCATTTTTGGAAATTTATTTTCTCTAATTTACAAAATAGAATTGAAATCACGATTAAAATTATTATTAAAATATATATATATATGATTATCAATAAAAAATTATTAATATCCGAGAATAACGATTATCAAATTGAATACTAGAATAAAATACTAAAATAAAATATTCCTCTTTGGAAAACGCGTTCAGCATAATCGAGGTCAACATCGTGTGGAATGATCCATACATTTCGTTTAGTGCCCTTCTCGTAAGCTTCCGGAAAATCGTCCGAATCGATTTTGATGCAGTATTTGACTTTATTTCTTAGTTTCGGATCGTTTAAAGCTTTACGTCTGTCGTCGTAATTATTAATTATCAACTTATTAGTGGGTGTACTTGGACGAAGTTCGGTGAAATACACACCATATTCGTCAGACGCCTCTATTATTCCAGAGCTTAATATACCTTCGAGGCCTCTTCTATTAGTATAGTGATACAGTTTGACCATTCTGTTGATAAAATAACTAAATAAAATAAGAGTAATTTTGACTCTAATTAATTAAATGACGTTTTACTTGAATAATTGTAATTTCAAATAAAAAACTTTTGTGACAATAAATCAATCGAAGTATGTATAGCTAACATAATTTATTACTGTTCTAAACAATTCTTCTTTTATTTATATGAGCTTTACTCATTGCTGACTTAACAAAATTAATTTGTGCGACAGCAATGATTTCAAAGTTCAGCCCTGTTTTCTACTGTAAGTGCGCATAACTAACAGCAATTATCTCAATTTTATTTCAACAGTCATTTCTACATATACACATAAATATAATTAATATTTATTATTGACAAATTTAGAAGAATAAAAATAATGTTTTATTTTTTATTTAATTAAAAATCTTGTTTTCAATTATTACTATTTGAATAAAATATTGTAATTTCAAAATTTTCATGAAAATATTTTTTTAATTATTAGTTTACAAAAAGTAATTACTTGAATTAATTAATAATTTCACTAAAATATAGTGCGTGTTTAAATAAAATCTCCAAAATAATCGTATTTTTATCAAAAGTTTATGAAATAATTACCTCCTTTGTTTTGACATTTCATTTTATCTTATTATATTGCAAAACAGTTCTGCTAGTTGATTGATTTTTTCAAATTAAATAATTAATATTTATTTGTTAAATAAATAGTGAAATATTCTAAGCAAGAAATAATTTTACAAATATACCAAATAAGTGACACGAATTGAGAAATGTTAAATAAGCATTAGAAATATTATTCTTAACATTCTTTTAAGATAGTTAAGCAAATTTTTCTGTTTTGTTATAAAAGTACTTAACTTGTTATTTGATAAAAATTTGTTAGACAATATTCTGATTAATTATTTGATGTGATGAGCCGCGATGCATAAAACTAGTTTAAAACAAATCCAAGTTAAAAAAAATCTAAATTATCATAATCAGCGAAACATGCATAATCATGAATTTTCGGGTTGGGTGGCAATAGAAAACATTAGCTATATAGTAATGATTCCCGCAACCTTCAGCAAATTCCAAATAAATCGGAAAATTTAGTAATAACTTAACATTAAAAATTAAAAAGGCACCACAAATTTTTCAAAAGTTGATAAAGCTCTATGATTGTTATCAATAAGTTATACTGTATATACCAAAGAGCATATTTTATGTAAATATACGCAAAAATATTATTAAAAAAATTCTTTACATTTTATGGAAATTTGAATGTAAAATCTGAATTTGGCGGCAAAAGCTGGCGGAAGCGACGGAAAGGGTAATTTTATCTGCGCGGGGATGGACTCTCAATAGATCTGCAATGGAGTATTAGTAGATCAGGCAATTGAGTATGTGATCAAAAACGACGGAATCAATACCTCTTATCCGAACGAATCGATTAACGACACGTGCAGATATAAGAAAGAATCAGAAAGAGCAATGGTCTAGGGTTTGTGTCACGTCGTGACTGCTGTCAGTTATGGTGCGGATAACTTAAGTTAAATAAAAGAGTGTTGAGAAACAATTAAGATTATGTTGTGAGTTGTAAATTTTAATTAATTTACTGAATAACGATTTATAAATTTAAGGGGAAAAACATGTGTATTAATTGATTTAAAATTCCAGAAGTTCTTCGAATATCTTAACAGCGATCGAAATTCCAGAATTAAGAAGTGTTGTCAAATTACTTAACGGTGTTTCACCAATAATATGATCGCACTAATAATTCTCAAAAGTAATAAAATATTTATATCTAATCTGATTTTGTGAAAACAGTGCGAATATAAAATAGATTTTTCAGTTTCGTAACGCATTCAGAAAGTTTCATAAATAATATTTGTTTTTAAGGGCTTACCGACTGGCAGTCAAAAATTTCATATGGATTTGAAAATTGCTCAAAGTCATAATAATCTGATAATAGTGATAATAATCTAAATATTAAAAAATCGTGTGAAATATCACCTGATTGTCCAGTAAGTGACGAGCCGTTACATAGATTGCTGCCAGTGATTGGTAAAGATAAGTACAGAAGAGAAAGGGATAAAGTGATCAAAGAAAATATTTTAAAAGTAATTGAAGGCAGATTTAGTAAAGAAGAAAGAAAATCAATTCTGAAAAGAAATTGGAATAAATTTTGTGTTGAATTTAAGAGTCCGAAACGGGCCCCCGATATTTCGGGCCACCGCGGGCCCCGACAAAAGTTCTCCGGCCTTGTCTAAACTTTGAAAATTTGTCGGGCCGGGCTTTTGACTTTAATAATAGAGCCCGAAATATTTTAATATTCATTCTAATTGCTATAATTTTAGCTAATTTTCATAAAGAAAATAAAAGTGAATTCTTGTTTCGTTTAAATCATTTATTTAATTTGTTCTCTCACTTGTTTTGCGTTTGTTTATAAGTATTATAGTGTAATAAATAAAAGCACGTGTTAACACAAACCAGAAAATCTTTCAAAAAAAACTTAAAAACATTCTGAGAGCGTGAGAGTGGAGTGATTGTTGACAAATCGCAGACAAGCTAAACATATGATAGAATGACTTAAAAATGAGAATGACTTAAAATTAACAAAATAACATTAATTTTAAAAAGTAAATAAAATTATTTTAAAAGTTTTTATTTTTTAACATTAATTACATTTTGGTAAAATTTTTGATTAAGTTTTATATAAAGTAATGTGAAAATATTCGGCAAAATTTTCAAAGCTTTTTAAATTCAATTAAAAGTCAATTAAAAGCGAATTTTTGTTTCGTTTAAATAATTTATTTAATTTTCCTATTATCTGTTTTGCGCTGTTTATAAATAGTGTAATAAATAAAAGCACGTGTTTGTTGTATAAACACTGTTTATAAATAACGTCACAATATATTGCACAAAATATCACGTGATTATGAAATGTTTGTTTACAATTTCACAGTTATTTTTATTTTAAACTTTTTTTTAATAAACTAATGTTTTATAATTTAATTTAAGTGATATATTTTGTATAAATTGATTTAATTGAGAGAAATGGCACGAATTGACACATTATTGCGTGAAATGAATGACAACAAACGTGCAGTCATCTCTGATTGTATTGTAAAACGTAAAATAATAGTGAAAGTAAGCGAATTAATAATAAAAATTTGTGTAAAGTCTCATCTGATTGTCCAGTAAGTGATGCGCCGTTACATAGATTAATACCGTTCACAAAAAATTTGTGCAAAACACTAATTAGAAATAAAGTGATTGAAGAAAATGATCTAAAAGTAATTAATGCCAAGTTTAGTGACGAAAAAAATCGCATACTAAAACAAAATTGGAATAGATTTTGCACCGATTTTAATATAACCGATGACATAAAGAATCGTTTGTTAGGGTTTTTTGCGAGAAGTAGTCATTACACGAAACAAGAGAGAATACGATTCAAAACTTTAATACGTGAGGAAAAGTTTATGACTAAAGTAAGGGATAGAATGAAAATTAATAGAAGTTACGGCGACCTCAGGCAGCATTGGTATCGCACTCTTCGATGGAAAGTTGCGAACTTCGATAAAATGGAAAAGTGGTGTAAACGTGATTCGAGTAAATTGATATATGTTTTGTTTAAGTGTGGTTACGATAATGA
>JAQIVF010002048.1:0-12024 GCA_034698365.1 Steganacarus magnus | reverse complement strand
CTTTAATTTTGTGTCATCGCGTCAAACCTCAAGGGTTTTACACCAAAACCCACGAACTCGTGATATTTACGTTTTAGTACTTTATGAAGCGATTGATGACGATTCTCAATGTGTCCATTTTGGACCAATTAAGTCTGAGTGGTTTGTCGCAGCATATGGCGAAACAGTTTCGAAAACTATTGAAAATCAAATTAATCTCATTTTTTAACGTAAACGCCGAACAGGAGAAAATCAATTTGGAAATCGTGTGCAACAGTCAAACGCTTAGTGTTGAGTTGTATTTCAAAGAAAATGCGCAAATATTTTATGAGGTGACAGACAAATCACAATCACTATAACTTATACTCTTTTAAAACAATAAATCTGAAAACAATGTTAAGGTCGAACAGGTGTCGTACGAGAATAACGAGTCAATTATGATAAGGACAGTCGATAACGAAGTTTGCGTTCAAATACTTCCCAGTGATATCGGATTCACCGAATTCAGTGAACGGTTTGTTTCGAAAGACTCCACTATTGTATTTAATTTATCGTTCGACTGGATTGTGGACGAAGACAGTTGCAAATCAATGATAACAACACAGCCGCTGCCTATTGTTTACTATTTTTCGGCCGTTTTATTAGAGTTAGGCTCGCGTTATTGGAAGATGTTTAGAGTGATGCACAAAGTTTTAGCCGAGTCTAGCGATCAAAGTGTTCGCCGATTAAGTAATTGCTGTGAATTAACTAATTATTTTGAAATTTTAATAAAACAAACTATCAATCAAACAATTTTCTTTCTCCACTTAAAGTAATAGCTTCTCTTCACGAACTGTCCGTAATTCTAAAGAAATCCGACACTTTAAGCGATTTAATTCCAATGTTTGCCAGATTTTTGGAAACAGACCAGAATATGATTATTGAGACGAGTTTTCTGCAGAATTTCGTGATTTTCTTCGATCATTTGGACCATTATAATCAAATTCGATGCATACAATTGTTGCCATCTTTTAGCGATAGTGACCATCAAATTCAGAGTAAATTAAAGATAGTGATTGCGAAGAAAATATGTAATTTGTTAAATAAACTGAACGAAAATGAAGTCACAGAATATGTTGTGTCGCTGGCGATCGAAATGCTTAAGACTGAACACAACGGTATGGTTAAATCGGGCAACGAATTGTTTTGCGCGTCAGTTCAACAGTTATCGAAACTTATCGAAGCGAGTGACGACAACACCGCAGTGTCTTATTCAGTGAGAGATGTGTTAACGCGTTTAGTGCAACAGTTGGCCGATAGTGAGTGCGCGCGACTGAACAATACGTTCGTGAGTGTGTGCGAGAAACTAATTGAGGACAATGCGGTGTCACGAGTGCTTTTCGACCAATTTCTCGACACTCATTGTGCGCTAATTATAAATAGAAGTGAAAATCTTAATTCTGATACGAGTTAAACGTGATTTTTTTATTGCTGATTTGAAAAAAATTTATTAAATTTATTGAAAGCTAATTTTATGTAAAATTATATAAAAAAATTTCTTTAAATTTCAAGAAACACTACTAACTAGTAACTACAAAACTACTCGTGCAAAAAAAAACTTTTGCCAAAAGATTTTTAGAAACTTGATTGCAATAGAAACCTCTTCCAGTGTTACAGTACAGTACAACAACCGGTATAAGCTTAGTTAATTTCATTATAGTTAATGCATCACATCCTTACAATATTAGATCAGACGAATTCATAGAGGATTAAGTGTGCAATAAAGGTCATATCTGACATTATATTTTTCTTGATTTTATCGAAGTAGATATTCAAACGTTGTGCCAAACCGTGCGGTGGCGCTCTTAAATGTATCACTCAATTATTTTACTTCTCACAACATACAAGGAAAACGAGTTAAATGAGTGAAGTTTAATTTCTGTTAAGAATTGTTAAATTGTTTTCTTAAAAACTTTTGAAGAATTGCGAATATTTTGAATTATAAAATTAATACAATTAATTTTAATACAATTAATTTTAACTGGTTATTTAACGGTTAACTAATAGTGTTACCAACTCTATAACGACAAATTATGGAGAATACTTTTAAAATGCAAAAAAAAATTAAATACTCCGGAAAAAACCTTTAAACCTTTGGACAAAGCTATTCGACGCATATCTTTCCAAAAATCAGCGACAAAAGTTCTAAATTCCGGAACTGTCGGGCAAAACCTAAAAGTTTGGTCACACCAATAGGTTAAACAATACTTTCATTATTTAAGTAAAATTTCATAAATATTAAATGGATTTTGAGTAATACTATCTCAAAAATAAAACATGAATAATTTTAACTCATTTGGTTAAGCAAAATATTTGGAATAATAAATCGTAATAGCATTGAATTGTGATTTTGAATTTTTCGATTTATTTCTAGGAAACTATTCTATAACTAAGGAATTAAAAATTTTAACACCACTAACCAACACAACAAATTAAAAATTATTATTTTGCAATATTATTTAATATTAATACTGCTTTATCACTTATTATTCGTAATTTAATTACAATATAAGTTATTCATATTAATCTAATCTATAATGCATTATTAATTTTTTATGATTGCAAAATACTAGTTTAATAGTTGCAACGAGCGATAGCACTCTATATCTATAAACTATGCCTATAATACAGAGATTAACTGACGAAACTGAAGCTAGAAATCTCGCTAATAGCTACGGTAGACCTTGAAATTTTGCCGAATCTCAACACTTAAAATTGGGTCTCTATTAATTAAATCTGGAAAACTTTGAAAACTGTAGTTAAGCAAAGCCTGTGGTTAAAAACAAATACATGAGGCTTTCACTGGCAGACACCACTTCATTAGAAAAAATTAATTCAATTCGTTTTATGTAAAACCATTACTTAAAAAACCTAATTTTAATAATTACGGTTAAAAACCATTATAGCTCAGCATAGAAATTAATAAAAACAAAATTATTTTACTTTTTCTCATTTCAATATCGAAAATGACATTTAAACGTTTTTTTATCCGAAAATAAATCACTTAAAAAAACAATTTGTTTTTACTGCAATTGCAAAACAAAACAAAAGTAATGAAAAATAATTTCTCTCGAAAAGCATACATTTACGATTTAATATATTTAAACATACGCTAATACGTAATAATAATAATATCTCGTCATATATATATTGAGAAAAAAAACGAAAAAAAACAACAGTGCAAAAAAATTAAATGAATTATTGTGAACGTATATTATATTTTCACAATGAAAAAAAATTGATGAATTAAATTATTTATTTAAATCGCTGCATCTTATTGGGTCGTCGATCGCCCTCTCCGTCAATAATATCGTCGAACTCTCTTCGACGCTTGTCTCGCGATCTCTCCTCGTCCTTCCACTCGTCGTACCGGTTCTTGTAGTGATAGAGACCGGCCTTTTTCGCGACATACCAACCGTTTCGATTCGAATTCAAGTGCGACTCTTTTGCGTTCAATTCGTCCATAATGCTTGCTTTTAGTTTTAGATCGACAGTACCCAACAGGTAATCTATAATTCGCGAACCGAATCGATCGCACGCTAAATCGACGAAACTTCCGCGCAATTTGTCGATCAGTTGAGACTTATGCTTAGGAGCAACCGTTTGACTTTGCAAATACGTGTCTATTACGTGACTTCCACTCTTGTCGTTAGCTATCGTAACGATTTCCTTCTGCTCGAGTGACAGTAAACTTTTGGTCACTTTGTAGGGATCTTCGAAACCGAAAATGTATTGCAACATAAGCGAGCCGTGAAGCCAAATGTCAACTTTGCCGTGATATGAGCTGTGACTTCTGTGTCCCGGGTTTTGTTCGCTGAACAGCATTAGAGGTACGAGTTGTATTTGTCGCTCTTTTGGTTCAAAACAGTGGTACGACTTCATCAATGCCTAACAAAATAACAGTTAGATTTCAGTGTTTCAATAAACATCAACAGAAATTAATATGATTTGAATAATTAAAGTGAATAATACTATGTAATTCACGAGTTAATATTATACATGAATGAAGTCATGTTGAGAGTGCGGAAACTTTTGGCAGGCCTTTGACAGACAAACACCAATACCAGGTCTGTTGTTACGGAAAATCGAGTCCAGACTTGGGAACAGCTCCTCGCAAATCTCAGAGAACTAAATAGAACAATTCATTTCATGAAATGGCATCTCGGCTCAGGTGAAGCAATATAAATGTCTATTGATATCCGTGAATCCCTTACTAATTGATCATGTTGTGCCGCGTCTATCAATCGCTGGACAATAAAGTTAGCGATGTCGTGCTTCCACATCTTCTTGAGGTTACCCTTCAAATATTTGTTCCAAATTCTGGTCAATCGATGCTCGCTCGACACGAGGATTACGGCTTCAACTAAATAGGCACTAACAGAACTGGTGGTTATGGCAAACTTGCTCTCATCGTCAAGAAATATGATTTCGACTAATCTCTTAACTACGACCTGACACAGCTCTTGATAACGAACTTTCAATACAAATAACAGATACTGCACTAATGAGGTCGCCTTTCCTAATATTATTTCCTTCAAATCCCTGTCAGCTCTATCTATAACTAAAGCTTTGGAAAATCGTTTCAATAAGTGTTTAAAAGGAACGGGTAACTCTTTTATTATCACGTCTTTCTCGATTTCGCTGTGAATGTTCGACTTCATGCCGAAACCCATCGTCTTTCTGCTCCAATGTCTGCCAACTCGTATGCCACCCATCGCTTCCAACACAGTGATCATCACGTGCGAGCCGTTCGTATCATTTAACAGTTCATTCATATTATTTACGGTATACTTCCCGATATCGTGCATCCAATGAGTCGCCCATTTCGTGTGTCTCTGAGCGCTCGCACTCATTGTACTCTCTTTCGACAATATCTTAAGTGTGGCTTCGATGAGCGCTTGCAGCACACAACTACTGCTCTGATTCATCATATAGTCGAGTGATATCGTGTTCACGCATATGCGTTCGGCGAGCTTTCGAATCAGGTCCGTATTACTCGTGTTCTCGATCAGCCATTGGATGCAAAGGCTCGAGTGTTTGTGCTGCGATAGAATCACTTCTTGACCGCTTATGCTATTGCATATGCTCTCACTGAACAACTCTACAGAATGTAACCGAGAAAAGCAAAAAAGAAAAAAAAGTGCAATTTAGCGCATTTTGTGTGCAAAACTTTTTTTTATGCATGAGAGAAATATTATTAATAAATAAAATATATTATATTATAAGTTATATATAATTGATAAAACTATCAATGCATTATTATTATCTCAATATTTTTGTTTAAAAACTTACGAGTATATAAACGATTTTAAAGAAAAATTCATGCGTTTAGAAGTAATAAGTAATTAATTGCTGTGTCATTGAAATATCTCGCGATTATCTTGTATATGCATCTCTCTCTCTCTATGTATACGTCAAACACAAGTCTCTAATAAATTTTCTCTCTTTTTATTATTCTACGGTAATATATGTGATTTTTTGATAAATTTTTGCTCTTTTATTTTGTGTGTTTTAAATTTATTTAATGTCTCCTTTCTAATATAATTTTCATCTTTTTTATGTGTGCAATAACTTGTCGCTGGTATTATAAAAATCATACAAAAAATAATATAAATCAGTATTTTAATGCAAGTATTATCTGTGATAGTTTTAAAGAAGTGAAGACCAGGAAATAAAGAGTTTTTAACAGTTAATTTTGTTTGTTTCTTTTACTTTTTTAGTAAGATTTTTATTTTTATTATCTGCAAAATCAAATAAAAGTTGTGATATAACGCGAAGGTAATATTATAACAGTATTTTTTTAAGTGTTCTCCACATCACACCTGCATTCAACAAATTGCTGCGGAAAATAAAAACTTTTTATTTTATCTCGCATTTTTCCCTAACGATGTTAAACAAGAGAATTTTGAGCGTTTTATATACGGTATATATCATAACGAATTGAGGAAAGAAATAGAGAAAAAAATGACACTCAATAATTCAATAAAAAAAATACTAAAAGAAACACGTGAATTAGCTTAACACACAGAGATATAGAAATATATATATATATATAAAGCATTAACTATGTCTATATAACGAAAACATCGATCATAAAAATAAAAACGAAACGAAAAAAATGACAGCATTAACACACTGACACTACTCGTCTCTACAACTACTCTATTATTGAACCAAATTATTCATTAAAACTATAAAAAGTCAAATGAGAAGAGAAAAAAAAAGTTTTGTGCGGAGAAAAGTTTTTTTTATTACTGTCAACACACACGCTGTATGTGTGCCTCACTATTCCTCTACTCTAATATTGGCCTACATTTGTTTATCGATTTCAACAGGAGATGAATTTCGCAGTAGATTACGAATTAGCAATAAAACTATAGAATATAAAAAAACGTAAAGTGAAGTTAAATAAAACAAAAGAAAAAACTATTGATAAATTATAAAGTAAAAGTCATAATAGGCTCGGCGTAGAGATAATAAAAAAAGGACTACACATTTCAAAAATGCGAACAATGATAATGAAATGCAATTGCGTTGAGATAATAAAAGAAAACTTTTTTATTTGATTTGCTTATTTAAAACGCACACACAAAAAACGAAAATAAAACTCTCGCGTTTAAATGGTGCGCTAATGGCAAGAGTTTATTTTTTCTCCTTCAAACCAAAACACCACAAAGCCATTGGTTTTTTTTTCTTTCTCTAAACAATTTTCAAACCATTAGCATATATTTAAGTTTAGATAATATAATTCAATTGACACCAAATTGAGATAAATATTAGGGAATATAAGAGAGATTCAATTATAGCGAATTAATATTTAGACAAATAACTTTTCACATTTAAAAAGTTGCTTTAATATCCTAACTGTTAGTAAAAAATAGATAAGATTTTTAATAAGAGATAAAATTTTTAAGATAAAGATCAATTGAAAATAAATCGCAATAAATATTTCGGTACAAACCTCGATCGTTATCGTCACGAAAGTCGTCGTGAATGCGGTTCGACATTCGCATAAAATAATCGAAATCGTAGTAATGATTGGGTGACGGCGATCGTTGACGTACGGGTGGAGATACGGACGGCGGATGTCCGGGAGGAGTGCGCGGCTGTCGCGGCGACGACGACCGGCGTCTCCAATACTTTTGCGCGTCATTGCGCTCCGACGACGAGTGTCGAGCGCTCTGCTGTTGAACGCCGTTTCGTTCGCGAGACCGCGATCTCTGTCGGCCACTGTTACCGCCGCCGCGATCGCTGTTTCGGTCGCGCGCCGACGACGACGAAGACGGACGATTCTTTGACCAACTCATTGATGTCACGTGTTTGTGGTTGTGGTGGTTGTTGTGTGTGTCGATTCAATATAAGACTTGCTTCTCAAATCAAATTCAAGTAATAATAAAATTGGTATCAATTAATAATAGCATTAATAATATGGTATAATCAATAATCAATTTTGTTTTCCTCTCTAATAATAATTAACATTAATTTAAGTAATCAATAGGTAATAATAATAAAATTGGCATAAATAATTTATCAATAATTTTTCAATATCTATGCCATAATAATAACAATAATTTGTTGTCTCTTTTTTTGACTAATAATAATAATAGGAGTAATAATAATCGGCAGCGAAAATAAGGCGCGAAATAAAAGCGTACAATAATATTTTAAACCGATTTCTCTGTTTCGCAGAAAAACAATAAATGCGTAGTGAAGTGAGTGCTAATAATTTAAATGATTACTAATAATAGTAATAATGATACGAAAAATATTTTTGTTTGCGGTGAGAGTGTGTTCGCCGGTTAACGCAATAAATGGTCGATCAAATAATGTATACAACACTGAAACTGAAGTACTAGACTAGTATTATAGAGAGTGAAAGCACACTGAAACACTCACCTTAACGCGATCAGAGCGTTCATGCAAATGGCGTCACGTTTAATAAATGTGCGATCATATGTAGTGTACGGTACATCTACCATACGTTCTATTCATAAATTACTGTGTATTCTGTTTGAATATCGAATAATTATGATTTATATTTAATATTTCGGTAAAATTAAGTGATATGAGTGGGTTAGTGGAGCCAAGAAAAAGAGTTCTTCGAGCTTAACAGTTTCGATATCTTTAAAAAATTGTTGGACCCAGCAGTTACCTAAAAACCCCTTAAAACCCAAAACTCGAAAATTCGATTTTGTGGCCAAACCGTTTAGTGGACCGGTTGGTCATATACATTCTTAGACTCTGCTTGGGTTAGTGGTCATAAAATTATACGAAATTCCGAAATCGCTTAACCCTCTACACTTGTTTTTCTATAACCCGTTTACGCATCTAAATACACACACCATAGTATAACATATATAATCATTAACTTACACGTGAATCGCAGAGCAAAACAGCGAAACAACTAAATTTAATACAAAAAATGGTGGTTAGTTTTAAGATAATAATTTCGTGATATAAAATTAATGTTAATTAACTCAATTAACTCAATTTTAGGTACAAAAAGGAAAACAGGCGACAAAAGGCCAAAAACAAATAGTGGACGAAAATAAGTCGACGCTTAAATTTTACACATTAATGTGTTGCGGTTCTATGGTATATATCATAATAATAATAATAATATCGCTTAATGTCACCTTATTTTCTTTATTATTTTTTTTGTTGCTGTAAACGTTATCTGGTGATACGAAATATTGATTTTTTTTTCGCTGTGCATAAAAATAAAAGAAATATAAAATTTTAATTTTCTCTCACTCATCACTCAATTGTTCTCTTTTTTTTCTCTTTGCAGGGCATATATTTGTTAACGATGTTTACTCTATTTCTACAGCATTTCACTCTAATGTATTGGGTTTGTAGTTAAATATTTGCGTTTAACACAAAAATTTTTCTCGTAATGCACTTTCTTATATTTTTGAAACAATTTTTTCCGTATATTATTTAGTTTATAGCAATATTTGCCGGTGGAGTGTATTTATCGTGTTTAAGTGTAATGAGATATATGGCGAAAGCGATATACTCGCCTACCGGTGCGGTGATTGACGGCGGAACCGATCTTAATATGGAGAATGGATTTGCCGAGTAATAGTATACTTTTATTCTATCGCACATTAAAAGCAAAGCTTAAATACCGTAATTATATATCTTAATTAATTTATTATCGTTAGAAACTTGAAAGATTTAATTATCCTGACGTCTGGTATTCAAATATTTTCTCTGATATCAAATTATTTCTGGATTTTATGGTTATTTGTAAGTTATTTATCGAACTGAGAGTTTTATTAAATGATATCAAAAATGCAAATGAATTAATGGTTATGATAATTGTCAGGCGCCCGGACGCGCATTTTATCTTCTATGGGTGAACATACTCGGTCCGTGGTTTTTTCAACCGGAACAGCCTCAGGAAGTGGACGACAAGAAGCAAAAGAAATTGGAGAGGAAAATGAAACGAATGCATTAATTTATGTGTGTTTGTATATAATTAGATTTAAATTAATATAACTCTCTTTTTTTATTTTAAATTATTGTTTACAAAATGTGTTTTGTTTTACTCATTTTATTCAATTAATTTAATTGAAATTGAAAATTAAAATTATTTCGCTAAAAAAACTCATTTTTGTTGTTTAAGATTGTATTATTAATTTTCAGTTCTCATTTTATTAATAAATATTATTTATTTTGGTAAGAAAGTATTTTTAGTCTAGAATTGGGAATCAATTTAATTATAGTTGAGAGAAATATTTGAATATTACGGTATATACGGTACTGTAACAGCTCTATTAAAAATAATAAACAAATAATAATAATAATAATAATAATAATAATAATATACTTGTTTTTTATTCTCTCATCTATTGAATTCAAAAACACTTATAAGTTTAAAATTTTGATATCTTTATAATTTATAACCAATTTTAGTTGATACCGGTACAAATGTAAATTAAACTCTCAAAAACTCCTCCCAATATTAACTTTTATCATGTATTTGATAACTGGTTTTTTTTGTAGAATGTATTGACTACTGTTGAGTGCCATCTATTGCGCAAAACATTCATACGAGATCTCGTGTCTCCAAAAACATGGCTGTAATATTAAACAGGATTCAGCAAAACACTTTAATTCACTTTAAAAACAATTACTACTGTCCGAAGGTATATTAAAACAATCGTTTTGTATAAATTAAATACTTATTCATACCGCTATTTGTTTATTTAGTCTAAATTATCGACATTTAGGACAACAATCACTGCCAAAAAACTAGTAAGAAATCTCTCATTTTTTTTCCCTTCAAAGGTTAAATTTAAAAACAGCAATTAAAAGCGAAATTTTCGCGTTAATTAAATCACTATAGTTATTAACAACAGCCGGTGCGATCGGTATCGGCGGTGCGGGTCTGGTGTACACTCTTAATGAGGCGGTGAAGGCGTCAGACCTTGAATTACATCCACCGAAATATCCGTGGTATCACAAGCCTATTTTGCGCTCTTTCGATCACGCAAGGTATGACTTAATCTAAGAAAAGGTTTCGTTATTATCGCCTCAAAATTCGTCTAATGATGATATTAATAATAATAATAATAGCATTCGTCGTGGATTTGAAGTGTACAAACAAGTGTGTTCCGCGTGTCACAGCTTAAAGTGGGTGCGATATCGAGAGTTAGTCGGCGTTTCGCACACCGAAGAACAGGCAAAAGCAGAAGCAGCTGAGGTATGTCTGCAGAGATAACTTAGATTTAAGTGCATTTATTTTATTGTGTTATAAATGTTAGATCGAAGTATTAGACGGACCGAACGATGAGGGAAAGATGTTTATGAGACCCGGCAAACTGTCCGACTCTTTTCCCAAGCCTTATCCAAACGCAGAAGCGGCTGCAGCGGCAAACAATGGTGCAGAGCCTCCTGATCTTAGTTATATCGTTCTGGGCAGACATGGAAAAGAGGTAAGCATTGATTAGTTTTCATTGATTACTAGAATAGTTTTAACCGAATGCAATGTTTTAAATATTGTACAGTACTTTTGTTAACTTTTTTTAAATTGCACTAACATTTGATTTTAATGAATTTTAATTTTAGCATAACTTATAACTTATTTGATATTTGTTATTTTGTTATATTAAAATCAAATTAGTCAGCAATCGAAAAATATTTCTCAAGAGCTAACTGTAATTTCAATATTTTTACAGCTACTTAAATTTATTTTTTAAAAATTACATATTTTGAATTAGAATTGGTGGCCAATTCTATATGTTTAACAATGCTGTGTTAAATCATTATTTAATTTAGGATTACGTGTTTTCAATATTAACTGGCTATCAAGAAACGCCAGCGGGTGTGGACGTCGGCGAAGGACAGCATTACAATCCATACTTTCCTGGCGGTGTCATAAGTATGGCACAATCGCTGTTTAACGAGGTTATTGAGTACGAAGACGGAACTCCTGCCACACAATCGCAGTTAGCGAAAGACGTAACCACTTTTCTCGCGTGGACTGCGATGCCTGAACACGACGAACGAAAGCGGATGACGTTGCCTGTAAGTGATGATTGCCTGCCTCTTTATTTAATTCAATCTTTTAGAAATTAAATCTAAAAACATTCAGGAAAAACAATTTTCTTTCATTCACTTTTAATCTATTTTTGTGCTGCACTGCAATTCACAAACACTAAAATTATGTTAAGCATCAATTATAAGGCTTATTGTGTTTCTTAAATATGACCGATAAGTTTTCGTTGTGATTCATCTGAGTCTAAGACTTGCAACTGACATGTATAGATGCATATGTTTAAATATATGAAATTATGTTATCTAAACGAAATTTTCAAAATATCAATCAAGACTGAACTTTCTCTCTTGTCTTTTTGATGACTTTTGAATGAAACGTATGCCATGATAAAATTACCGTATAATCCCTTTTATCTCACATGTAATATAAATTGGAAGTGTAATAAAAAATGGAAGACTTGCCATTTTTTATTACATGTAATTAAAAAAGGAATATTGATT
>JAQIVF010002047.1:0-12028 GCA_034698365.1 Steganacarus magnus | reverse complement strand
TGTTCTTCTTTCCGATTTTTACGTAATCTTCTCATTCTCTCTTTAGCTTTAATTTTTAGTAACTCTTGTTTGGTTAATTTATTTTCTTCCATGGTGAATTCAAAGATAATTGTGAGATAATATTTAAAGTAAATGTATTATTATTTTGTTAAAATCGGTAACAATTTTTCTAGTTTCTATAACAATTGCGTTTAAAAATTTATTATTATATTCAAAGCAAAAAATCTATTAAAGACTCCTACTTTTAATATATCTTAATAAAATTATTTATACTGAAATTCGAAATAATACACTTCTTATATCTGTCAAAATTGCTTTAATTGTTAGTATTATGTTCAAATTGTTACTTTAGCGCATTGTTGCTCATAGTTATAACGCGATAACTAATCAGACTATTAAATTGTCTCATGTGTTACAAAGTATTAAGATATAGCTTGTAAGTGGCAGATTTCTTCGATCTAAGAGGAATGCGAACAGACGGACAGACAGACAGACAGACAGACAGACAGACGGACATTGTCAAATCCATAAGCTCTCCTTCATCCATATGAAGCGAGCTAAAAAACAATAAATTCAATGATATTTTAGAAAGGGAGTCCATCCACTAGGACTCTCACCTTTCCAGTCTCCCAATTCGGCTACCACACCCATAATATGAAGTGCACGTTCGATGCAGTCAGCCGTATTGCTTTGGGTTCCATATCCCATAAGAATGTCTTCGCCAGAACCCATTTTGTCGCGAATATAACCCATTTCTCCTGGAGGTACGTTGCTGTTCTGTTTGACAGCCGGATTTAAATAATAAACTAAAAAAAACAAAAACCATTAATAATTTAATTATAAAAATATAGTTACATTAATATTACTTACACTCTCTCTTGGTGCCAATCTTTATTATGCCAACACCACAATGGTAGTCTTTGTCCTACCAATGAAGACCCGCTGTACCAATAATGAGAAAAACCGCGAGCTCAAATCCGTTGTTTATTAAATTCGGACGAATGGCATTAATTGCTATGCTAGCAGATACAAATGGGATCTTAAAGCGGTCACTTCTATATTCTTCGATTTTATTCTTCGTTGAAGTGTTGCGACCAATAACCTTAAAATAAGCATAAACTCCAGCGTTATTGAGAGCTCCAGCTCGACTAAAAACGCTAGAAAGAAAGTGTAGGCCGATTTCTGTGTCGAGTTCTTTTCTTTCGCTAAAAATAAAAAAAGAGGTTTAATAAATAATTAATTTTTACTTACCTTAATACTTACTGTCTAATGCCACTGGTAACACTATAGTGACCCATTTTTGGAAATTCGTCAATAACTGACGAAATTATAACACCGAAAACACCAGGTGCTTTTTTGTATTGCTTGGATTGAAGATGACCGCCAGGACAAGCCGCGATCGCTGGTTGTCCAATATTGTCACCATCGTTAAAGGCATCGACCAAATCCATACAATGTTCTAGGTCTTCCAGACCTAACCATTGGTCGGGCCAAACATATGGCTTATCCTTAAAATAAGTGGACCACCACTTGACCAGATATTTCGTAATGCCATCAATTTCCTGTTTGTCTTTAATCATGTAGACCCGCCATTATTCAGTCTTCTTCTTCGTATTTCCGTTTTCTTCAGCTTCTACGTAATCCGTTAAACCCCATCTCTGGTAATTTTCTTCCCACATTCTTTGACTAAAAGTAAAAAGAAAATTAAAATTATAAAATTTATAAAGAATTAAAGATATATAAAAAAAATACTTACCCAAGTGTGGGACCACTTCCTACTACCGCGTTGTGGTCGCTATTGCGTTGTGATGTTGATGGTGTTGATGACATGTTTGCTAAAAAAAATATAAAAATAATAATTAGTATTTAAACCTGAATAAATATATTACTTACCTGTTCTGTTAGAAGTCGTTTGAATCGCTGATGGTCTTCTCTTTGTTGTAGTTTGTATCTATGTTTGCTGAAAAAATTTAATAATATGTAATAAAACAATATTTAATAATAAAATTTGCTTAACTTACCTGTATTTACAAAAGTTAAATGATTTGCTGGTTGTCTTCTCGTTGCAATTTGTGTCGTTGGGATATCTAAAAATAAGAATAATAAGAAATACTAATAGTAATATTATTTTTATATATATATAGGTTTACCCTTACTTTCGGAAGCAGTCGAATATCTAAAGATGGGATATTTGTAAGGGAAAACATAAATTTAATCTAACACCTGGAAATAATAAATCACAGTTCCCTGACTTTATTTAAACGTCTAAACTTATTTCGTAAACATAAAACCCATAAATCCTGTGACTATTTTCCAGCCTTAAGTTTATCAACTATCAATAGCAATCTGTTATTTTTATGAAAACACAGAGGAGTTACTATTATATAACGTGTTTCGAGCTATCAAAACGAGGTCTTACCTAATGTTATGTATCACAGAGATGTTAAACTTACGTATTGATGTGTCACGATATGTTAGCATTGCATTAATAATCTCTTATTTTATACTATATTTTTATTTTACTCAAATTCTGGTGTGACTCATTTATTGCTATCTAATTGCCTAGTTTTCCTATTACAATATTTAATGTCGATAATATTTTATTTGTTAATGAAACCTGTTTTCAAAATTTTAATCATTCAAGAATCGATTGATTATTCCATAAAATTTTATTTAATAAGTATTTAATTGATTAAACTCTTTACTTTACATTCAATAAGTATTCTTCTCATTAATTAATATACACAGTATGCGATCTCAAATTAAATTTTCATATATGTCACAAATCATAAAATAATTAATTGTAATCTCTATTTATTTTGAACTAAATTATAATTTATAATCTAATCTCTAATCAATATAAATAGAGATTATAATAAATTATTTTATGATTTGTGATATATATGAAAATTTATTTTGATTATCTTTTAAACTGTTACATTAAATAATGCTAAAATACAATTTATAATTTAGTTTTACTCGATATAAATAGTTAAAACTATTTAATAAATTGTTAATCTATTATTAAATTCATTAAAAACGTATTAAATGTAGTGTTGTGGAACTTCCCCTTTTTTAATTTTACTTACTTTCACTTTCGCTTTTACTTACGATTTAGTTTCGCTTTTGCTTAACTTTCGCTTTTTAATTTCACTTTCGCTTTTTATAGATATTTTTATTTAGCTTGTATTTAGCTTTAACTTAAGCGAAATTGAAAGTCAAAAATAATTTCACTTTTACTTTCGCTTTTAAAAAGCGACACAACACTAATTAAATGTTGTTTCCATTTTTTAATATCTAAATCGAAATAGATAATAAATTTCTATTTATATTTCAATTATATGAAATTGAGAAAGAATCCAAATTATTTTGAAATTTAAAATCAAAATCGAAATGCAATTTAAATTAAAAATAACTGAAAATAAATCGAAATAGAAATTAAAATAAGAAATTTTTAAAATGAAATCATTCAAATAGAAATCCAAATAAAACAAAATGGAATAAGAAATCGAAATTTAAATTTTTAAATTTTAGTTGATTATGACTCATTCTGTTTTTGTGTAAACAATTGATTGTGTTTCAAAAAAAAATGCTAAAAAAATTGATACTTAACATTGTTTGCTTAAGATATAGGCTAATAATAAAATAAATAATATGCATCTGTAACTCTCATCTGAGTCTCATAAAACAATTCAATAACAAATATATATTTATATAATACATTTTTCGCTAATAAATATAAGTGATAAAATTATTTAAATTTTTTTGTTAATTACTGATAAATTTAAGTGATAAACTGAGAAGAATTAATAATCAACTTAAAATAAATTTTGTGCATTAATTTTATAAATGATTAATTAATTTAATTTTGAAAAAATTAAATCAATCTAAATTAAAATAGAAAAAGAAATCGAAACACTAATTGAAATGGAAATGAAAATAAAATACAATAAAAATCGAAATATAGAAAAGCAAACTAAACAAATAATAATTTTACAATTCAAATAGAAATCGAAATAATAATTTATATTAAAAATAGAAATAGATATGCAATCGAAATTAAAATTATAGCGAGATTTGAAATGGAAATGCAATTGAAAATATATTTATTGAAATGGTAACAACATTAATTAAATGGCAATAACGCAATGCTCTGGCTTTAAATGTTTAATCTATAAATTTTCTAAAGACATTAATCTTCATAACTTTTTTACGCAACTACGGGTCAAAATTATAAACTTATTTTACTCTAAATGTTTTATTAATCTTATTTTTTAAAAATTTATACAAAGATTAATTATTAATTTTCAGTTTATATGCATGTTATCACTGTCTTAAAAGCATAAAAATCATATTCATAAATGCCTTAATTAATTTAAAATCTACATTCAAAAACTTAAAAATAAAATAAGACTTATCACAAAAATTAAAGAAAAAGAAAATACACTAAAAAAGAAAAAGAAAGAGAAAAGAAAAATGAAAAATTATAACAAAAGAAAAAAAAGAAAAGAAAAAAAAAGAAAAATTAAAAAACGGAAAATATACAACACTACAAAAAACTTATAACCGAAATCATTATAAAACTCAAGTATTTAATGAAATTTTTTTCTTATAATCTTTCGAAATATATATTTAATTGCTTATTACTTTAATGAGAAGGCTATAAGTTATGAATTTAATAAGAACGACGATGATTTGCGATTTTTAATTATTTTTGTTCGGGAAAAAATCTGTTTTATTTCATAAGAACTAGTGTCGCCACACATAAACTTCATATAAACTGACTGGTGTATAAAGGTATGGATAATTTGTCTCAATACCAAAATGGTAAACAATTCACTTTTTTTGCCCTGATTTTCGGTGTATAGTAGCATATGGTTTTTACTTATCTTCTATTTTAATCATGAGAAATATGTAATAGAGAAAGTGAATCGGTTTTTTGTGCTGCTATGCTTTTATTAGAATGTTATTTGCTATAAGTGAAAAAATTGCTAGATATTAATTAAATGAAAAACAAGAACGAACATTCAAAATGGCTCACTTTGATAAACATATCTTTGCAATTATTACACTTAAAATTTTGAGAAAACATTGTTTTGAAAAATAAATTAAAATGAAACAACACTACAAATAAATTTTATCAGCTAACAATTCTATATAATTTTCTTAACTTGAAAACATTGTTTAGAAAAATAATTCTTTAGGAAAAATTTTTTTTATCTAACTATATACTCGTATGAATTTTCTTTAAAATTTTTCCACATCTACCGCGATATGTGGCGCGTGTTCACTAGAAGTTTCAAGAATGGACAACAAACGGGTCATCTCTTAATTGCTTGCCAAAAAAAACCGCTGACATGAAATTTCTTTAAAATTTGTCCACATCTACCGCGATATATGGTGCGTGTTCACAAGAAGTTTCAAGAATGTTGGGCATACGGGTCATCTCTTAATTGATTTCCAAATAAAAACCGCTCGAATGAATTTTCTTTAAAATTGGTCCACATCTAAAGCGAAATGCGGCGCGTGTTCACTAGAAGTTTTAAGAATGGACAACAAACGGATCATCTCTTAATTGCTTGCCAAAAAAAACCGCTCGTATCAATTTTCTTTAAAATTTTTCCATATCTACCGCGATATGTGGCGCGTGTTCACTAGAAGTTTCAAGAATGGACAAAAGTATGAGTTAAATTTTTATTGTTTATATAAAATAAATCATACAGGATAACTTGTTTAATAAGCGAAATTAAGAGCTTTATGGATTGAAAAATAAGACTCGTAAGGATGAACATCGATTGAAATATTTCTAGCAAAAACGAGATATATGCATGTGTTGCCATTCCTAGTAACGCAAGTATTCATCAATCGAAGATTATGTAAATCCATTTTGCTGACAAAGTTTTCTCCAGAATTTGTGAGAACATCGATGTTGAAATCGCCAACAATTATTACGCTCTCTGTGTTGATCCTTTCCATACAGATGCTAATATCTAGAACAACCATTTCCATTGAATTCTTCGCCGAACAATAAACGAGTAAAAAGGTTACATCTTCGACTGATATCGTTATGCATTCAAAGTAGCAAATGTAAATTTGATCAAATCAAGAATGTGCGGCATACGGGTCATTAGTTAAATGCTATCCAAAAAAAACCGCTCGAATGAATTTTCTTCAAATTTTGACCACATAAACAGTATTATGTAACGCATGTTCAGTAAATATTTCAAAAATGTGCGGCATACTGTTGATTAGTTAAAGGCTTGACAAAAAAAACCGCTCGAATGAATTTTCTTCAAATTTTGGCCAATGTAACGCCTTGTGGTATGAGAAGTATGATACATAAGAATGAATATCGATGGAAATATTGCGAGTAAATATCAAATCTATAAAAACAGCGGCCACAGAAGAAGATAGCCGGATAGCACGTGCAATGAACATGCCAAAAAATTTTCTTAACTTAAAAACATTGTTCAGAAAAATAACTTGATACGAAAAACTTTTTTCATCTAACAATATAATTCTAATAAAAAACAAATTAAACTAAAAATATTGTTATTAAAAATTTCTTAATAGTAAAATTTTATCACCAAAAAAACCTCCTATAATTAAAATTTTTTCACCAATAAAGCCTCCTGTCTACATCCAGACGGACGCTCAGACGGACAGACATCCCAAATCCAATAGCTCATTGATATAAAATCAAAGTGAGCTAAAAAGCGTCGCATAAATATTTTTATTAAATCAAAAAATAAATTGTACACAGTGTTGCCGTTTTTTAAATTCTCTGCTCAATGACAGACTAAGGAAAATATGGAAACATAATTTTTTTACTCCGTTTCCCAATTACTGCTGCAAAAAATAGCTGAGTTAATAAGTGTAAATAATTTTTTTAAATGAATTATAACGGACGAAAGAAGGCTAATTTGAGTGAAATAAAAATTCCACAACAAAAAATCATTTAAAAATAAATTTTAAAAGATATAATGATTGGATATTTACGTGCAATAAAATGCTTTTTTAATATAAAATTTTTAATTCAAAATCAATTACTGATGCATAATAATTATTGCGCTAATAATCAAAAATTTTAAAATGATTCCTTAACGAAAAGGAGTTAATTTTAAATTATATTAATAAGTGGGTGGTGTATATTAGTGTTTGTCTGTGTGTCTTAGAAATCAATGAAATAATTACTTTTGGAAAAACTTAAAATCATAAATTACTTTGTAGCAACTTATTTTTTCACTAAAGCGTATATTTTCCAGCAGTAATATCTATTAAGTTGTTTCTAAATGCAATGCAAAATTAAATGCAAAATAAAGAGTATTAGTAGCATCTTTATAGGTCTAGAATTTAAATCGGGCTATGTTTGCCGAAAAAGTCAATTTTTTGATGTTTTATGTTTATCTATGTATGTATGTTTGTGTTCATTCAAATAAAATCTACTTTTGATTAAAAATATCTCTAGAGACATTAATAAAATATTTATTTATGCTATAATGAGGAGATTTTATTTATAAAGTTTATATAAAATTTTTTTTAACCTTTTTAACTTTAATAAAATAAATCTTTTTTAGCTAACAACACATTTTTTTAAATTCATTTTTTCTTCAGAGAGAGGTGAGAGTGTTTAAGACCATTAAATTATAAAATAAAAACAAATACGAATATAATTATTCTATTTAATTCTCGAAACAAATAATAAAATCCATTTAAACAAAAATTGATGCGACTAATAATCATGTCACAAATCGATAGCGCATATAAAATTAATTAAAAGATCATAATGAAAACTAGATTGTGAATTAATATTTATATAACATAATATGTAAATAAATACATTAGATGTTGTAGATCCTTAGATATTTAACTTATGGTCTACTTTGTTTGAGTGAATTTTTTACCTTTTAAGAAATAATTTTAAAAAACCTTTTTATTTATGAGATCAAAAAATATAAAAATTTATTCGGAATACTTTAAATTGTATAGAAACAACTCGTGAAGAAAGTGATATCTTTTTTAATACGTTTTACTATAATTATCTGTGTTTAGTTTACATATATTTTTGAGTCATAATTAAACATTCCATTTACTCTTTAACTTAGATAACATATCACACTTTGTGCTTTCTTTTTCTGAAAAAAATAAAAACTTATTTTTTTTATATATATTTAATGCTAAATACATAAGAAGTAGTATTATTTTTATCATTATTAGACGATGTGTATGAATTATAATGGTCACGAACACAATAGTGAAGATTTATGTGTATGTACGCAACAGGGTATTTCGCTGAACTGTTTCACTCAAATGGGTGATGAGATAAAAAATAATGTTTTATGTGCGTGATCGTTGTTTGTTGTACGATTGATTAAAAAAAGTAATCTATTTTCTTATATATTTTTATTATAACATAATTAGCGCTTTGTGCGAATAAAATTATTAATTTGTTTGTATCGTAAAAAAAGTCAAAATTACATGAAAAAATTTTATGCAATAAAAAGCAAAAATAATATATTTATATTAAATTAGAAAACATTTTGTTTAAGACAATATAGACACACATTTAGTTGGCCAGGTCCGAGTCTTTCAGGTCTTTGTTAAAGACTCGGACCGGACTCGGACCTCTTTGACTAGCTTCATAACTTGGTCTTCTGAATATATATTAGACTCGGACTCGAAATCGGACCTTACAGTAGATAACCAGACTAGGACTCTGAACCTCTATTCTTATAATTAAATTTCTAATATAAGCTTAAATAGATTTACAATTCTTAAAAAAGGTTTTTATAATTTTGTGAAAGTAAAGAAACGTAAAACTTTTATAAAATTGAAAAATATAGAAAATATTACAAAATTATAATCGAGTAAATAAAATGTTGAATAGTTTTTCTATATAATAACTCAAAATATATTTTTCTATAAATTTTAAATTCAGGTTTGGCTAATTCTTTCAAATGACTAATAAATGATTTTCTAGTGAAAAATAGTTTAAAAACCAAGAGGATAAAACATTCAAATATTCACAAAATATATTTATTGTTGAACTCAGCTGATTGATCTATGTTTATATCTAAATAAAAAAACAAATATAAAAAAACTCAAAAAATATTAATTTTAAATAAATCAAAAATTTTTTGTTAGATTACTTTTTTATTTTTCTACTTTTGTTTTCCTTTGTTATTAATAACGAAAAAGTCACATCTGAATTTTTACAAAATCCAGGGTAATTAAAATCGACTTAAAAATACATGACATTAAAAATACAATTGTTTTTTATTTCTTTTTCTTTGGATTGACAGTCTGAAAATTAACTACTACTCGCGATATAGTATAATTTTAGGATATATATTTATTATACAAGAGACCCGCATAATGTTATTTTGCTCCTTTGCTCTCCTTTTGAAAGGATCTATTGGTTTCATATAAATCATTTATTTCTTAAAACTGTTTGATTAGCGCCACTTAACATCGATACTTTTTTATTAATAGTTAATTATCACCGTAAAGTAATTATGAGTATATGATACAATGCAATTTTTACACATAAAATAACATGCGCTCAACGTCATTTTAGTGCGCGATAGTCATGTTTTATGCAAGACTTCGTTAGACATAAATCATTATATTTTAGTGAATAAATATATTTTTTCAGAAATTTAATCTCAATTGTACAGTCTTTAATCTAAGTGTCTTTTTCAGCATCTTATTCAAATTTTTTTCAAATTTAATTCAGCATCAATTTTTGTAATTCAGATTCAGTAAGTAATAAATAAGAATTATATGATTCACTAATTATATTTTTTTATCTAACTTCGATAAAATCAAGGCAGGTATATGGATTTGGGATTGTCCGTCCGTGTGTCCGTCTGTGTCACGCTCTGTGATAGGAGGCTTTTTTAGTGAAAAATTGCCAAAATAGGAGGCTTTTTTAGTGAAAAAATGTTAAAATAGGAAGCTTTTTTAGTGAAAAAATGTCAATAGTAAAACCGGCATATGCCAATTTGATAAACTGAAGATGTCAATATTAAAACATTAAAATGCCACTTTTGGCTAGAATATAGTGTAAAACCCACATTATATCAATAGTAAAACCGGCATATGCCACTTTGACCAACGGCAAATGTAATTAGTAAAACCTTCATATTATCCTTTGATCTAAAATATAGTATAAAACCCACATTATCCTAATGTCAAAACCGGCATATACAACTTAGATTAACGGCAGATGTCAATATTAAATCCGGCATATGCCACTTTTTTATTAATAAAATAAGATAATAAATATCTTTATTTACTATAAACAATATATAAAATTGATCATTGAATACAACATTATTGTTTTAAACTCTTATGTATTTATGAATAAGTGAAATATTGAATATCAAATAAAAGTCATATAAATGAATATTGATTAAAGTTATGTTTTTATCACATCAAATTTTCAAATCTCAATCTAAGAAAGTTGAAAATATAATTTGAAGTGTTATATGATATAAAATGTTACCTTTTTTTGATAAAACACTGTAAAACAGGATATGAGTCATAATAAACTTAAATTTTCCTAAATTTCGAGTTCAATTCCAATTCACCTTATTTGTATTTTCTGTTCTTATTCTGATTCTAAATTAAGTTTCATTTTTAAATTCCTATTTTGATTAATTTTTTTAAAATTTTATATTTAAATTCCATTCCGATTTCTATTCTATATTTAAAAATAATTTTGATTCTTTTCAAAAATCAATTAATTGGAATAGGAATCAAAATTCTTTTTTGATTCTAATTTCGATTCTAAAGAATTCAAATAACATTAATTAAAAGTGAATAAAAAACATATTTTAGTAAAGTTTAAAAAAATCTAAAAATAAAATTTTTTATATTGATAAAAAAAATCAATATATCATACAGATCTTTGAGTATTTAAAGTAGTGTTGTTTTACTTTTTTTCAAGAAAAAGAAAAAGAAGAAAAAAAATTTACTTTTTTTTACTCAAGTAAAAGTAAAATACCAGTAAAATTAAAATAAATGTTTAAAGCAAAAATAAAATACAAGATAAAGTAAAAATAAAACAGCAAGAAAAATAAAAATAAAAGTAAAACTAAAAAAAGCACAAGAAAAATTGATAAAGAAAAAGTAAAATAAAATAAGAAAATTTCAAACATAAAAAGATTAAAAACAGTAATATATTATTAAAATATAACTTTAATATGACTTTAATTTATATATAATGATAATGCAGTTAATAAATGATGCCCTAATTTTCAACTGCTGCAGATTATAAAAAGAAGAAAAAGAAAAAGTGAAAGTAAAGTAAAAGAAAAAGAAAAAGTAGAATTAAATATTTGCACAAACGAAAAAGTAAAATACAAGTAAAATTGAAAATTAAATGAAAAGAATAAGAAAAAGAAAAGTAAAATAGGTAAAATAGTAAAAAGGAAAAAGGCGCAAGTAAAACAACACTAATTTAAAGTAATGTAAATAAAATCTTAAGCTAAAATACAATTGAAATACAATACAAATAAATATTTTAGTGAAAATAAAATCAAAATGCAAATAAAAATATAATTTTGCCTAAAATACAAGGGAAAAATCAAAATTTAAAAGGTTGAAAAGTAAAATAATATGTATTTGAATTTCATTTATGAGAAAAATTTCTATGATAATTTTAAATGAAAATACAATTGAAATCATAAATAATTTAAAAAGCGAAATCATAAATTCAAATGAAATTAAATCGAAAATTAAATCTAGTAAAACAATTGAAATACAATCAAAATTAAAAACAAAATTTAATTTTATTATAATTTATTGCATGAAAAAAGCTCGAGAAATAAACATTTTGGCGTTTTATTTTTCTGTTTTTGTTCGATATTACGTATACTTAAAGTGTTTAGCCCCAAAATGTCACGTTTCAATAAATTAATATTGTTAAAAACTGTAAACTGAATAATAACTAGTGTTGTTTCAATTACACTTTTTCAATTTAAATTAAATTACGATGAAATTATTATAATAAATTTTAATTTAA
>JAQIVF010002046.1:0-12031 GCA_034698365.1 Steganacarus magnus | reverse complement strand
CCCTACCCATACCCTACCCATACCCTACCCATACCCTACCCATACCCTACCCATACCCTACCCATACCCTACCCATAGTAGTAGTAGTTAGGAGAAGCTCTGAACCATACATCCCAAAATTTAAAATATGTTAAATGTATTAAATAAAAAATGTATTACATTATAATTAAATTTTGTCGTTAATTATGACATAAATTACGTCATAAAAAATAAAAATTTTACAAAAATTTCCTAGAACCTTAAAAATTTTTTATGACGTAAGTTATCTATGGTACAGACGTCAAATTTTACTCAAAACTGGGAAAATGCAATTATTTTCAATAATTTCACAAATGTATGAAAATATGCATATATGTACTATCAAAATCTTTAAAATATTCATGCATTTCCTAAAATCTAACTTTCATACATTATATGCATTTACTATGCATTTAAGAATTTATTCGGATCCTGGTTATCATCTTATCATTGCCTGTTAACTCAATAATTATTTACTATCACTGAATGTCTAGAAGTAAAATTCTATGCAATAATGAGTAAAATTTTAATTTAAATAACATTTATTTATTTCTGAATTAATAAAATAAAGTGGATAAGTAGCAATAAAGTGGATTTTAATAAATAAATAATATTTAACAAAAATAACTAAATTTTGAAACTAAATGAAATAAAACTTAATAAATTTAACCATAACTTTCTTATATATTAACTTACTGTATATACATAACACTACAAGTAATACATACTGTTATCTCTAACTATAATAACAATTTTTATGCATATTTTATGAATAGGCAATGATGTTTGTTAGAAATTCATGAGATATTTTTAAATAGTGAACAATTAAACACTTTAATAAAAACATAAAAAAATTTTTGATTCAAAAAATAATGAACTCATTTTATAGGCATGGCTTTATAGAGAAAGCATTGCATTGAAGTTATTCATACGCGCTGTGTGTCATTCAACAATAATATGGAAATCACGATCGTTTATTGTAAAATGGGGTGGAGTTGTGGAAGAAATTATAACTGATAGTTAATTAAACAATAATGTTGTTCTTTAATTAACTTTCGGTATCGTTGTATGTAAACGGACGGGCGGCCAGACACACGAAAAGGCGCCACACTTAATACACCACCTGAATTATTCATATTTTAAATATCACGATTCGTTTATTTTATTACTATTTTTAGGAAGCGATGCCATTATTGGCATCGCTCTAATTAATAAAGTGAATTATTGGGAAGCAAGCGGCAAATAACAAAAGAGGGATTAACACTGGAGACTTGAATCGAGAACGCGAACGGATTGAGACCTTAGCCTGTAACAAATCGAAGGTCACTCCATCAAATACGTTTATTCATATTAGAATTTGTGTATCCCTCCCTTATATAATAAATAGGAGAATGCACGCGAGGTTTGATTATTAGTAAACAAATACCTACGAATAATCATACATTAGTAATATTATTTAGAGTTACTAAATCTAGTCAAAATACAAACGCCTATAATAGATAGTTGCGCGCGTATATTAAAAGGTAAATGACCACAGGAAGAATAATTAAATTTCTAGTGTCATATAAATATGGATATGTTTATTCATATTAGAGTTAGTGTACCATTCCCTAATAAAATAAATAGGAAAATACACGCATGGTCTGATTTTTAGTAAATAAATACCTACTAATAATCATAGTAATAATTAGTATTTAGAAACTATTATAAGGTCTAAAATATAAGCGCCTGTAAATATAATTGCGCATATATTGGTAATTGACTATACGAGATGTAAAATAATTCTCTGATGTCATATAAATATGAATATGTTTATTCATAGTAGAATTTTTCCTAATGAAAAATTTGTGTTTCTGCCCCTACTAATAAAATAGGAACAAGTTATACATGGTTTAGTTATATATATTAATTTAGGTTATAAGGAAATCAGAAAAGAGTATGATTTTCTTCTAGAATATATTTTATAACGCTTATAAATGATAGCGTGTGTAATGGAGATGACAATAAACTCATCACCATTACGAAGGTATATACTCTCATTCGATATAAAATGAAATAGAGTATTGTGTTAAAACTAGAATTATTAATATTCAGCGCTTGTATATATAGTTGCGCTTAAGTTATAAGATGTTTAGACATCAAATTGAGATTTGAATCGTTGTCTTAAGCATTGGTATATATGTGAAATCATATAAAATCACAAACAAATAGTTAACTAATAATCTGTTAGTATTATTAGAAAAATTGTTTAGATGTAATCATATTTAAAACGTAGAAAATAATTACGATAGGATGAACCGAATAAAATCTTCGTCCTGTTACGCGATTCCCGAAATAAATTGTATACAACAGGACTATAGGCGGTTGTTAGCCTTTGCTTCCTCGCACAGTGATTACGATCTATTCCTACAAGTATTAAATAGAAATGATAATTAGTATGATTAGGAATAATTAGAAATTTACAGTAAAATTAATTCGAGAAAACATCATCAGATTTTAGAAATTTGAGCGTGTTTTAGATGCCTGTCCAGTCGCTCTGAGTCACCCTTAGATCACGATTCCACCTTAAAAGAAGATAATAGATTATCTTCTTTCGAGGTTGGAGTTCGTGAGGGAGGACGCACGTCTGAATGTGAGTTGCGCGCGCCCGAATATTATAGTTTTCATCATTTGATGTTAAACATATTAGAAGATTCACTGATGAACCTCTACTGATATCACGTTATACATAAAATAATCATTAGTTAGAATTATAGATTTCACCTTAGAAGAATGTAATCGGTGATTGTTCTTCTGTTTCCTTTTTTTTATATAATGATCCCATCTCGGAAGAATATAATCGCTTATAGTCCTTCCGTCTTTAAATAGATTCCACATTAGAAGAATGTAATCGCTGATTCTTCTTCCATCTTGTATAGCGAATAACTATAAAATAAAAGAGATATCAGATTCCATCTTATTAGGATATAATCGCTTATAGTGCGCCCATCCTAATAGGAGATATAAATAATAAATTATTAAATTTAGAAAAGAAAGATTTCACCTTACAAGAATGTAATCGGTGAGTGTTCTCCCGCCTTTAAAGAGATTCCACCTTATAAGAATATAGTCGCTGATTGTTCTTCTATCTTCAATGGCGAATAATTCCATGATAGAACAATAATAAGATTCCACTTTATAAGAATGTAATCGGTTATAGTTCTTCCGTCCACATGAAATACGATGCGCTATAACAAACTAAAAATAGCATTAGATCTAGATTTAAATTTGACATTCTGCCTTATAAGAATGTAATCGCTTATAACGCGTCTATCTTATAACCAAATGACAGTAATAGACACTGAAAGAGACATTGTATTCGGTCATTGTTCTCCCAACGTGACGTAAACCTATATAATACACTTCAAAATATATTAGTATTAGGAAGTAAATTGTCATATGAGGAATATGTGTATGTACAATACCAAACGTGTAAATTTAATACCACGCGTTTGTTCTTTGCCATAACGTTTTCGATAGTGTCAGACGGTTACACTTCCAAAGTAATGGTCTTACCAGTCAGTGTCTTTACGAAGATCTGTTGCACGCGTTCATTCTTTGCCTTAACGTTTTCGATAGTGTCAGACGGTTACACTTCCAAAGTAATGGACTTACCAGTCAGTGTCTTTACGAAGATCTGTTGCACGCGTTTATTCTTTGCCTTAACGTTTTCGATAGTGTCAGACGGTTACACTTCCAAAGTAATGGTCTTACCAGTCAGTGTCTTTATGAAGATCTGTTGCACGCGTTCATTCTTTGCCTTAACGTTTTTGATAGTGTCAGACGGTTACACTTCCAAAGTAATGGTCTTACCAGTCAGAGTCTTTGCGAAGATTTGCAGTGCGCGTTTGCCATTTGCCTTAATGTTTTCAATAGTGTCAGACGATTGCACTCCCGATGTATTGTCCTTACCAGTCAGTGTCTGTGCAGTATATCACGACGCGCGGTCGACGCGGGCAGATGGCATGCAATTCACTAAGTTTTATTACGAGACGTTGCTTATAAAGCCAGCGCAGATAGCAGTAGAAACAAATGAGAAGCAACAGGCACTGTTCATTGAATACTTATTAGATAAATACTGTTCAAGTGATTCTGAACGTGAAAAAGAGATTATTAAATTTGTTGAGTTAGCGCCCGTAGCCATTAATTTCATAAATAACAACGGTTGTTATCAACCACTTTACGCCGACGACAACATTCGCGAAATACAGAAAATAAGACGACTCCTAAGTGAGCAAAATAAAGTGACAAAAATGGCTGATCAATCGAAAGCGACTCCTGCGAGAAAACAGTCGACATCGACGTCGACACCGGTAGCAACAGGAGAAAGAAATAATGAGAGAAACAACAAACGAGTGGCGGAAACAAGTCAACGCGAAGCGAAAAAGCCACTCGTCGGACCTGGACAATCAGGTTTTCAAAGCAATAAAAGAGGCGAGCGCTAACACTGAATCGGCAATCCCGATGAAATTCCTAATTGGCCATGAATCAAGCCCATTAACAGTGAACGCGACACTCGAGCCTGACACGTGTTTTTGGGATTTCTTAATGGATGTGGCGAAGAAGGCGAAAATAGGAGAACACAGGATGAGAAAGCGAGTCAAAAAATTGGAAACAATGAAAGGCAACGATTTGAAAATGGTAGCATCAGAAGCACCGGACGATCAGGTGCGCATCTGCCTTTTATACGGCGACGAGGACGTCGGTCCCAAGTCGGAGGAGATGTAAACGGACGGGCGGCCAGACACACGAAAAGGCGCCACACTTAATACACTTCACCTGAATTATTCATATTTTAAATATCACGATTCGTTTATTTTATTACTATTTTTAAGAAGCGATGCCATTATTGGCATCGCTCTAATTAATAAAGTGAATTATTGGGAAGCAAGCGGCAAATAACAAAAGAGGGATTAACACTGGAGACTTGAATCGAGAACGCGAACGGATTGAGACCTTTGCCTGTAACAAATCGAAGGTCACTCCATCAAATATAGACGAAGGACCAGAGTTAACGCTCTCATTCCTATCTTTGGCTTTGATGTGAAAGTGTTAGCTTCCCACATATCAGATCTCTAATCAATACTTACCTCTTATTTTTAAATATTCATTGTCGATACACATTTCTGTGTTAAATTTATAAAGTTATTTAGATTATTTTTGTATTAAAAAGTGAAGTGTAAATTAAAAGTATATTTTATTAAAGAGTTACAATTAAATACATAGTTTGTGTTTAATTCTCGTCCTGCGAGACTTATTTCGGGCCTGAAAGGGCAACGTTTGGTCCTAGACGTGACCACTAATCTAGTGTGACACTTTGATCACATTACATTGTATTAAACTAATATATAAAAAGATAATTTTTACATATAAAGCGCTCCGCATTTAAAAAGTAAGAATCAATAAATATTTTACAACAATACAGAGGCATTAAGTAAAGAACGGCCTCATAATTTATTACCATTTAATATCACTCAATTGAATTTATATAATAAAATATAGTCAGGTATTTCCATAATTAGCATTTATGTTTCGGTCATCATTAAAAACTAATAAATTTTCTTGCAATTATTAACTAATAAATTAGATTATAAATAAATCTAACGATTATTGTCTACTTTTTTTGTCATATCCTCATGCAATAAATATGGTGTTAATTTTTAAGAAAATTAATTTTTCTGTATGCAATTAATCACATAGAATTCATCAAAGTATCAAACCATTTTGTAAACTCTAATAATAGTTAATTATAATATTAATTGATAGAATTATCAGAACAAATAAACACATCAGTGAGATGTTCAGAGAAACATTAATTGTGTTTAAATCTAATGTAAATGCGATTCTTAATTCTTAATAAAAATGAGCAAATTTTCCCAGTTTTTAAACTTGAAAAACTTACCTGATGCCCAAAATCTACATCTAATTTATTTATTACCTAAAATGAAATGCATTGCCAAACGTATTTAAGATTTAAACCAATTTTAAATAAAGTACAATAATTTAGTTAAAGCTTGATTTATTTAAAGTATTAATATATATGTTAAATCTCATCGTCAAATTTTTTTTACAAAACATTAGCTGCCAAACCATACTAATACTAATGCTATTTTTTTATCTCGATTAGCGTGGGTTATGCACACATCATTAAAACTCCATGGCTTTACTTAATTAATTTGTTTAAAGCACGAAATAATCAAAAATAAAGAACGAGAGGCAAAGATGTAGATTTATATTGCAAAAAAAGCGAGTTTCACAGTGACCTATAGGTTATTTCAGTTTTAAGTATTAATTTTGCTATACTTCAAATTCCTCAGTCCGTTATTTTTTTAACTTCGTTAAATATTATTGTGACATAAATGTTTATTCTCGCGGAAGCATTGCAGCATTTATGATTTCATAACCAAAAATTTAATACAAGTTTTATATATAAAACCTTCAATTTCTATTAGTCTCTAAACAAAATTGAGTATCCACAGCATAAATAAAACAGATAACATTAACATTAGATTAGTGTGCAAATTACATGTTGAAAAATATTCTAAAATAAGAACTAAATATTTTAATAGTACCTTAATAGTACTTTGCTTATATTAACTTTTAATCAAACTTAATTTATATTAGTTTTGGTAGAAAATATATCAGTCTTATTTATATAAGCGAGAATAATAATTTAATTAATTAATTCATTGAGCCTGACAGTCGCTAAAAGGTTTGAGTTATGTCTGACACGACGCTGTTTTCTGGAAATTAATGCTATGAAATTTAAAACTTATAATATAAAGAAAATAATATGCTAAAATTAAATCTTGAATCCCAAGTAAAAAATTATCTAATCTCTTGGTTTTATAAAAAGCTTGAAATTGGTTACATATTAGTCTGTTATGTGTAATAAAAATTGTAATCCATTCCAGCAGTTGACTCCAACTTCCAACTCCGGGCACATGAAGTATATATCTCATAATTTCCACTTTATCACTATATACGTCATGTCGATTCCGAGCGCATCAGCAGTTTTCACATAATTTTTGAATAAATCCCAAACATTCTCTTGGTTATAACTAGTGTTGTATTTACTTTTGAAAGTAAAATCAAAAGTAAAAAAATATTTGAACTTTTACTTTTGATTGAGCAAAAGTAAAAGTAAATCGAAATTTTTAATTTCAGTTTTATCCCAATTCTATCCAGATAATAATTGATTGATAAATAGAAATGCGCGAAAATATACTGTAAGGAAAATATGCATTATTACGTAACGAGAATTTTAACATTTAATATACGCGTCTAACTGGCGCTGTCTATATATGAATAGTTTATTGATTCCATCCCATTCCGCCGTAAGTATCCTTCGGTGGAATGGGATGGAATCCGGTTTACTATGTTTCAAGGATCCCGGCTGAGCCCCCAATTGTTATGCACCATTTAATTATTTCAAGATTTATTACAAAAATCTGTCAAACAATAAAACTTGACCACACTATATGATTATTGTTGTTTTCAATTGTCACTTCTTTTAGCCGAAAACAAAGCGGCACTTGTTTTTCCTCCATCTGACGTTTTACCATACTCTATGATGCGCTCCCCTCCTAGTGGCCCCTTTAACCCGGCTTTGTTACTAATAAATTGTGTCGTCAAATTGTGTTGTGACAACAATTCAACAATTCAATGGTTCCTACTATTGTCTTTCCTGTTCCAGCGGCCTTCAAACTTAAAGCCATAAAATTGCAGCACACCTACCAATACCACGTTTATTAAAACTTAAATACTTGGACAGTCAACCTTCCAACTTATACAATATTTTATGCCTTTATCGTATGGCTATTCTAGTTAATTTAGACCTTAAATTCAACCCATTTAAAGCCAAATAGGGTGTCAGTGTTGCCACGAGTCCCCACTTATTAGTGTCGCCACTAACGAGATAATAAATTTACGTGTATTTGTTATTGTTTTGTATCAATTTCCACTCATTTCATCTTCGACGCCTTCGTCGATTATCATTGTTTTCTAACTACGTTTACTACTATCACTACTATTACTAATGCTAAATAATTTTTAAATAAATTAAAAAATTTTGTGATCAAATTTTATTTGAATTTATTTCTATAACGATTTTTAATCTTAATACATGATATTTTTTTCAATTCTCGAGCCAACTTTTTAAACTATCTTCTTTCTTTATCCATTCTGTCCTTTCGATTCCTATCATACTATCGTGTCTTTATCTCTTTTGTTCTTTCTTTTTCTGTTTTTCTCAATACTTTCCAAAATTCAAATTTCGTAGTTCTATACTTTTTATGTAACCTACACTTTTTCTTGTTTAGAACTTTGATTTCTGTATCTTTCTTCAGCATTTGTTGATCATGCTGTTGCTTTTATATCACTGAATTTCCTCCAACTTAATAATCCTTTCTTCCATCAGGACAATCGATTCAAATAGCTCTTTCAACTTTGCATATTTTTCCGTTATTTGTTGTTCTTTTTCTTTATTTGCATTTTCTTCTTACTCATTTATCTTTTTCTCTAGTACATATTTTGTAAAGTTTTAAATTGAATGTTCTAGCAAAAAAACTGAAATTTGGACAAAGGCTACTATTCCTGCGACAATAAGGAAAATTGCTCATTTTCTTCTTTTTCAACCATAGTGTTCATGTTCTTTTGTTCCAAATAAAACTTGTCGATGTATTTTATTTTAAACCTTTAATCCTCATAATGTAAACGTAATTTTTTGTCCAATAAAAATCCAATTTATCTTCTATCCACTCAACTACTCAAAAGACCTTAGGTTCACCAAATTATCTCCACCACACATCTATGAGAGTGGTTTGAGAAAGTGATTGACATAAATCGATTGAGAACACATTAAAATTTCAATTAGATTTCGGTCTATAAAGTTAAAATACGGATCGTGATATCGGTCTGTTAAATTGATTATTCGACTTCGGTTAAGTATTGGGTGATATGATTGGCGCCATAATATACGGTCTACACTTGTGAACGTTTAATATCCAAACGTAAATAACATACACAATGTTATTAGTGAACTGTATCCATATTTATTTGGGGATCTGATAACTCACCCCAATCTAGTTTTTATTTCTGCGGCCAATGGTGTTGGTTGTCCCTTATTAGTAGTTAATTTTGATAATGCACAAGAATTTTAAGTTTGTATTAGAGTTTTTGAAATTTTATTAGATGTCGACTTGCTTAGGTTTAGCGTTGAGTCTTGCCGCAATTTAAACACTTACATTTGACTAAACCTACTGAATAAAGTAAAATGATTAAATTTGTTGACATCGAAGTCGCTATGGTTTACCTTACCGACAACAATCGCATTTATCACTACTTTTTGCTTAATGTAATATTCTTAATTATACTGTTATTTAATAAATCTTCGCTTATTTATTGACTTCACACTTATTGCTTGATTCACTTAATTCTCTCCTTTTCCTAGATTTTATCTCGCCTTTTATACCATTGGAAATTTTAAGAGGTGAAATACGTTAACCAAGCTGGGATGAAGCAATTGAGCGTCATAAACATATATCAAACTTTCCTAGTTAGGCAAGCGGATGTACTCAACACTAGAAATGTGCTTTATTTTGCATCCGTTTTCTTACTGAATCCTAAAAAGAATCCACAGGCGTTCTTAACTTTAAATTTCTAGGGGTGTATTATTACATGTTACATTCGCAGTTGTGCTTTACTTCAAAGGTTACGTCCGCAGCGGATGCATAAACATTTGAAGTTTTCCAAATGTTAAACTCAGCTTCGATGGATGTCCTTTCGGGTCTTTCCTATGTTTCAAGGATCCCGGTTGAGGCCCCAAATGTTATGCACCATAAATATATTACAAGATTTATTACAAAAATCGGTCAAACAATGAAACTTGTTTTTCCGCTCTCAACTTGAAATAGTCACATGTAATTATTAGTAAGGGTTTAATTTAGACTATAGTTCGGGCCCCCAATTTCTCGGGCCCCGTGGGCCACCGATATTATTCGGCGGGCCGGGTAGGGCTTTTATTTTTAAGATTTAAAAATGTTCTTAATACTTTTGTTGGTAGAAAATATGTTCAAGTTATGTAATTCTAAAAAATTATCAATACTACTGCTCTTTTATTGCAAGTAGTGAATTGCATTAATTTTCATGATTACATAAAAAGTTTTTAAAGAAAGCTAATTTTTATTTATTTAATAAATTGTATCGCGTCGGGCCGGGCTTCAACATGTCGGACCGAAGTCGGGCTCGTGCATAAAAATTTAAAAAAATATCTAAAGTCTAGGTTTATCAATCGATTGAAACCATATTGAATTGTACAGAACTATAGAATACCAATTAATTTATTAATAAAACAAGATCGTAACGGTCATAATATCTGACTTCGTATTGAATTTTTTGTTTGATATATGGATATAATTTTATTGTTTAATGATTATTTGTGGTTTCTGCTCACTACGTTCTATCGCTTCCAACATACTATAATGCCTAAAGGGGCATATGCCGGTATACTCTGGGATTTAAAATATGTTACAACCATAACGGGATCTATACTATATTACCATTCAAAGTGGCATATTCGTTTTATTATAAACATCTGCCGTTTATTTTCGCTCCTATTTTGACATTTGTTCACTAAAAAAGCCTCCTATCAGAGAGCGTAACATACGGACAAACAGACAGACAGACGGACGGACGGACAAAGTCAAATCTATATAGCTGCCTTGATTTTATCGAAGTCAGATAAAAAATAATTGACTAACATTATTATTTAACTTAAGCGCTATTGACATCTAGTATTTAAAACTTTTCTTAACAAATAAAAGTTTCTAAATAACATCTATTCTAAAAATTTGTAATAACGATTGTAGTGACCTCTAGTCAATTTTAATTTATTTAAGGTAATAAAATTTTTTATCAATAAAGTAAATCAAACGTCTAACAATTATTGTTTGTTTTTATCATACATAAAGAATGCGCTTTATATTGCGATGATTTCGAGTTTCCGAAAGTTACGACTTATAAGTAGATATGAAATTATAATTCTAAATATTAAAAGTTATGGGTGTTACATAAATATATTTTTCTAGGGTCTAAAAATTTTAATTTCAACTACATGTCCATGTTTTATGTCAACTCATGGTCTTGTGATTAAAACTAAATTCCCACTTATTTCCATAATTTACATAATAATATAATATTTCAGAAGATATATTAAATTACTAAGCACTATATTTACTAATCATTAGTAAAATTTAATTTATGAATTTATTTTAAAAAATTGAAATTAGATTATGGATAAAATCAAATAAATAATTTTAAAGTTTAGCGTTATATCATTTATCAATAAAAACAGCCTAAAATAGAACATTTATCAAAACATCTTAAATGACACCCATTAATACTTTTAACACAATAATATGTTTCAAAATTTTTATTATAAAATTACTATAATCTGTTAGTGTTGAGTAAAATTTATTTGCACACAAACAGCAAAAATAAACGTGAAAAAGGTTATGTGTGCTGAAGAATTTCATTTTTTTTTTCCAGCATCCGGATAATATGCAAGAAAAAACCGAACAAATATGCATGCATTTATGCACTAAAAATCTCAATTATATGCACTAAAATATGCACGAAAAACACAATGAAAACATTAATGATAACGATAATTCAATGATAACGAATGAAGAGTGTATAATGCGTTAACAATAATAATAAAAATTTATAGGTTGCAGTAATTTATAAATGTGAGATAAATTTAACGATTTCGTGGTAAATGTTTAGTAATTTTTCGTTATTGAAAGTTAGAGATTATGTGATTTTAACATTGAAAGGTTTTGATAAAACATTGCTTAAAATTTGTTAACTTTTTTATATGTTTCTTAATTTATGTTTAGACTCACAAATAATTTCTCTCTCTCTCTCTCTCCCTCCCTCCCTCCCTCTCTCTCTCTCTCTCTCTCTCTCTCTCTCT
>JAQIVF010002045.1:0-12031 GCA_034698365.1 Steganacarus magnus | reverse complement strand
TCCGATTAATTGGAATAAGAATCAAAAATATATTTCGATTCTAATTTCGATTCTAAAGAATTGAAACAACACTATTTATATAGCACAAAATATCCAAAAAATTATAAGAAAATAATATTATGCAAAAATGTTATAGTCAATGTCGATTTCGAATTTTATTAATTTTTATTTATTTCGACGTAATTTACGTTTTCCACTAATTTACTTCAGAAGATTAAGTGGATTTTTTATATTTTTTTCGACTAGTGCGAATCCAAGATTTACTAGGCCACTGTGATCGATTTTTTCTTTTCAGAACGCTCATAGCGAACTCGTTAGGTTATATATGTTATATAGATCTTTAACAGCACAAAAGCTCACTCTATTGCTACCTCTTTAAAAGCAGAGATGAGTATAGCATAAAATTAGAATTAATATTATCAGCAATACTGTGGCAACAATAATCGATTGCCAGTACATTCTTTTTATTAAGTTGTCTCGACAGTATTATTTTTATTATCGAGTTAAGAAAGTTTTAACATTGTAGAATTGTTAATCTTTTTTATCAGCTTTAGCATATGTCTATTAACATCTGTATTTAAGGTTGTTGTATTAAGTAAGAGGTCGTTGCAAGTGCATGTAATATTATACGCTGCAAAGATTTTTGTTGCAACAAACTGTGATTATAACAATTAAACACAACGCTGTAATAATTGGGATCTTATGTTTAATAACAGATTCCATTTTCTATGAGTTGTGATGAAACGACTTATTTATATAACCTTTGTTATGATATTTTTCAGAACAAAGCACAATGATTTAAGCTCTTCTATAGAGTTCATGCCTGTGACAAAAACCTTTCCAGTATGGTGTATGGTGAACACATGATTGTTAAGAGTAAATTATAATCCAGGGAAAAGCTCGACGTCATAATATGTTTCTTTTTTAATAAATTTTTTATAAATTAGCTTCAGATTTTGTGTTTTTAAATTTACATTTCTTTTTCTTGTGGACTTTTCAATTTTTATTTGTTTCATTAAAGGTACAAATTAGTGAGGTTAATGTACATAATTTCAGAATCAAATATCAATTACAGGTGTAATTTTTTTCACTCCGCTTAGTACCACTATTCCTCTATATTTTTATTAAAATATTTTCTAGTTCCTGATTAATATTAAATTTTTTATAGTTACTCAGATGTAAATTGGATTACATATATTATAGTTGATGACAGATTGGTAAATATAGTTTCGAATAATAAATAAAGTATTTTTTTAATGTGCATGAAGCTTTTTTTATAAAAATCTGTGTAAGATATTACTCCAATATGTGAATCACTTAATTTTTAAATATTAATAATTTTACATACTTAAAGGAAATGGTACTTACAGTGTAAAATATATTAATAATTTATTATTTTTAAAAAATTAATTTTTAAAAATTCTTTATAAAATTATTTACAGTTTTACTTAAAAGTTAATAACTATCTTTTTTTATGAATAAATAATAGTGTCTTTATCATATGATTATGTTTCTAGAACTCTTGAAATAATAAATTTTAACATACTTTAGCCTATTTTTAAGTTCGCATAACATTATTATTTAATGATTCATGATTATTTTTGCTTTTAGAAAAACTATAATTCTTTTTTAGATAAATAAGACTATAAAATAAAATTTAAATCAGTTATTATTCATTCCATAAAGCTAGTGTTGTTTCGATATTAAATTTTTATTTTTAAATTAACTCATAATGTATTATTTGACTGGAAGATAGTTATAGATATGTGTCACAATACATAACTACTTGTGATGATTTTAATTCAAATCAAATATATTGCATTAAAAAATTTCGAGTATCACATAGAAAAAATGTTAAAAGCAATTTAACATTCATTTTCTGCTTTTATTGAGTCAATATTTCAATGTAGTGTTAATTTTCAATTTTTATAATCAAATTCGAGTGCTGAACACAGAATTAAATCATCAGTTGAAATTCGGGTTAAAATATACCCAGCATCACTTTGCGAGCTAATAACGTTTTAACCAAAGCATTTTAGTAATAAAATAAATAAAGTTTCTATTTGTTTAATAAAATTAAGTTTATTTATATAAAATAAAATAATAATTTGATTTATCAAAAAATATATTAAAATTCTAATATAAATTTAATAATATTGTTGTAAAAAATTTCTAATGTTTCTGTGTAATTTAATTGTTAATTGTTTATTTCAGGTAACTTCCCTTATTAAAAATATTTTTCAACAAATGTTAACATGTGTTGAGCAAAAATACTAATTAAAATAAAAGTTTTTATTTATTGTTATTTATTAAAAATTAATTGTTTTAAAAAAAACTTTTAATGAAATTTTTACTATATTTTAAAAAATAAAAATATTTAATGAAAAATAAAAAATACAAAAGTTTAAAACACAAGAAAAAAGTAAATTATATTAAAATGTGAAAATACAAAAAAAACTGCTTATATGTTAACTAATACATAAAACATTTAAAATGAAAATGACATCAAATTATGTAAATAATCAGAAAGGGTTGTTCGGTTATAAAGTTTTTTTGAATAATTACTAATATTAAAACTTTCTAATATTTTTAATGTTAGTAAGAAACTTAATTAATAGTTGGAGAAGTAAATTATATCTTAAACTTTAATACTTTACTTATAAACTTAAACTTAGTTTTGTATTTCATTTTAAAGAGAGAGTAAAATACGAAATATATGGTCTTTTTTGTTTAATTGAAGCCAAGTAAAAGAAAATTAAAGTGAAATTCAACTCAAGGACAAAAAATAAGAAAAGTAAATCTAAAAATGATTTCGAGGACAAAAAAAAGAAAAGTAAAATTGTTGGGTGAACTGATATTCCGCTATTTTCTCTTCAATTTCAGTATTAATGACATCATTAACGATTGCTTACATTAATGATCGAATGATCTGTTCGTCAGATTGCTCATTATTTCAAATGAATTCGACACCAGAGAACGGTTTCGACTTAGAATTTATTCGATTATGGTTTGCCATAATTTATTTTAAACTATTCTCATATAAATAATAAATAAAACTAAATTAATAACCAGTTAAAATGTACTTTAAAGTTAATATAATGCGCAAAAAAGTGTTTTTTGTTAAATGAGCGCCAGTTCTCGCAACGGTAAAATGTGTTAAACATTGTTAATTACTACAGTATGCCTTATCATTATTATATGTGTAAATTAAGGACAACCAAGTAATTCATTGGCCTTAACATAATCATAACAAAATCAGTATAAACCTTCTGTACCATGAGTGCTATCGTTTGGACATCTCAAATCTTGAGTACCTATTCAGCTATAGGCGTGGTTGTCTTATATCTCTTAACAAAATCACTATAGACTAGTGTTGTTTTGACAACGAGTTTTGAATTTTGATAAGCTAATAATTTTAATAGTTTTATTTTCTTTAATTTTGATAGTCTATTGATTTTGATAAATTTCAAATGACAGTATTAGTGGCTATAACACCTAAAACTGTAACGATTATTTAACTTATGATATTTCGAGACGCGATCGATAATATAAAGCACGTCTACTTCCACCAGTGAAGCTATTCAATGTGTACCAAAACGGGTTAACGTCGAGGCGCTAGAGCTAATCGCGATATTGAACCTGAGGGCGTTTACCAGAAACACTTCGATATCTCAATCACTAATAATCCAAATTACGTTAGCCATCGTTTCAATAATTGCTGATAATAATTGAATTGAATAGTAAGAATCAAGAGTAACAAATACTTCAGCGTTTAATTAAATTAAATAACAAAAAATAAATCACTTATTTCGCGAAACAAATTTTATTAAAAATATTTTATAATTACAGAGATTAGTTAAACGCACAAATCGAGCTCAGCATCACAACTAAAAACCGCAAGAGGCGTTACTCGCTTTAAATAGTTTCAGAAATATTTAGAGTTTAAGTTAGCGATTAACGTTAGTTAATTTTGTTAGCCTGCTACTAACTAAAAATTTAAACACTGACCCTGCCACTTAAAACGGGATCTATACTATATTACCGCCAAAAACGGGACCTATACTATATTACCGCCAAAAGTGGCGACACAGGCAGACGCACGCACAAAAAATCCCAAATCCAAATATCTGACAATTTACTATCGAAGTCAGATAAAAAAAATTTCAATGGTTTGACATAAAACTATTTATATTTATCAAGTTATTTATTGTTGTTTTATATATTCTTAAAATATAGCTTATTTACACTTCAGATTTATAATAAAAATCAAAATACAAATCAAAACATAAATAAATAGTGAATAATAAATCAAAATACAATCAACATCTATTATATATTTCAAAAATATTCACTTCAATAAAAAGTTTAAGATTATATAATAAAATTCATCAAAATTTATATGAAGTTTATGTTATTTTTTAATAGAAATCTTTAGTTTAGAGAAATCGCCATTTTTAAATCTTTCCACATTTTTCTATTTTGTTTACATTTAAAATGTTTTCTGATTAATTAATTATCGTATAAATAAAGGATTTGGTTAAATAGTAGTGTGGTGAAAATTCTATTTTTTATCTGACTTCGATAAAATCAAGACAGGTATATGGATTTGGGATTGTCCGTATGTGTGTCTGTTTGTCTGTCTGTGTCACGCTCTCTAAAATGCCACTTATAACCGTAAAATGACACAAATAAAACCGGCATATGCCACTATTATAACTGTAAAATACCATTTTTATGACCGTAAATTTCTACTATTAAAACCAGAATTTGCCACTATTGCAACCGGTATATGCCACTTGATTAAACGGCAAATATCAATAATGGCACATGAAATAAGCGACATTAAGATTAAAAAATATAGTTTCAAAAATAAAATTAGAGTAAAGGGAGGGAGGAAACGTATTGAGCAAGAGACCAATAATGATATATAATTAATAAAATAATATCCATATATCTACAAATATTAATACGAAGTCAGATAATATGACCAATACGATCTTGTTTAAATTTGCTTTCGCATTTGATATACATTAAAAATTTTTTGAGTTTCGCTTGGATTTTAAAAAAAATTAATTTCACTTGTATTTCGCTTAAGCTATTCTTCATAATAAATATACTTAATATTTAGTCCTTAGTTAAAATTGTTAATAAAAATTTAAATTAAATATGTGCTACATGTATAAACAATACCGTAACTTTAATAATATTCCACTTTATCATATTTGTATTAATTAAATAATTTTATGAAAATAATAAAAATGGTTTTAATAATTGTTTCATAAGGTTTTTTTTATTTTAAAATATTCTATCGTGATGGCTAATAAAACATTTGAAAAATCTGTATATAGATAGATAGTGTTTCAGTGATTTATTTAATTAAAATTTTATGATTATTTTTTTTTCTCTTTACCGCATATATCTCATTATCAATATTTTTTTAGACTTTAAACTGAAATTCAGCGAAGATTATAATTTCCTTAATTCAGTCTTTAGAGACTTGAAAGAAATTCCAATTGGAACAATTTTAAATATAAAAATACATTAATAATCATTAATAAAATTATCTAAATTCAAATATTAGAAAACAAAAAATATTTTTAATATCATAGATATTAATTTTTTTAACTGTAAATAAAATAAAATTCTATTTTTTGTAATAACAAAATAAATTGATAGTAGAAAATTTGGCGCGCACCGAAGAATTTTGAATATTTGAAATTATACTTATTATTTAACTTATACTTAGCGTTGTTTCAATTACACTTTTTAAATTTAAATTAAATTATGATGAAATTATTATATTAAATTTAAATTTAAATTAAATTAAATTTCAATTAATTGAAATTGTAATTCAATTATTAATTCGATTTATATTACGATGAAAAATAATTGAAACTACCCTATGTTGTTTCAAATGCACTTTTTCTATTTAAATTAAATTACGATGAAATTATTATTAAAAGTTTCAATTTAAATTAAATTAAATTACGATTAATTGAAATTTTAATACAAAATTTAATTCGATATAATTTCTCTTAAAATTAATTGAAACAACACTACTTATACTCAATGTAAGAATTAAGGAAAAATAAAAATTAAATGTTGGCTGTCTAAGATTTATTACATAAATTCAAACATTCAAAACAGATATTATTACACACTCCTAAAACCTTTTCTATCATTAACAGTGGGCGAAAAAACTCATTTCACATTTTCCTGTTTCCACTTTTAATAAAGTGAGTTCTTTTATAAATGTTCAGCTCTTGTTTATTATAAAAGTTTAAAACAAAACATAAATCAGAAATAATGATTCTTTCGTTTGATAATAATTAATTATTAATAGTAATAAAAGAATTTACATAAAAATATTAAAAATCTTTAAATATGAGTAAATAAACTTATTCTATTCAAAACAAACTAAAATATGTTTTACCTATCTGTGTTTAGATTGATATTGTTTCAAAGCTTAATTAAATTAAAATTATCGATATTTTTCTCTTTACCTAATATCTCTAATGATAAGAGTTTTTTGATACTAAGCTGAAATTTAGCCAAGATTTTAATTTCGGCAATACAGTCCTGTTTTTCATTTTTATTGCCTTGAAATAATTTTCAAGTGAGACAAGTTTATTTATTAAAATACATTAATTAAACATTAATAAAATTATCTAAATTAAAATATTGGAAAACAAAGAATATTCCAATATCATTGATATAATTTCTTTATCAACGATTGCTTACATTAATGATCGAATGATCTGTTCGTCAGATTGAGCTTTATTTCAAATGTATTCGACATAGACTGACCAGATTATTTTGAGAGAAAACTGGATTTTTGTCAAAAAAATTGCAAAAATAAACTGGATCTAAACTGGACACTAAGAAATTGCTTTGGAATGTTCATATTTTGCACTGAAATAGCACTGGACAGCAAGATTAAAACTGGACAATCAAGTGCAAACTGGACGTTCTGGTCAGCCTAATTCGACACCAGAGAACGGTTTCGACTTAGAATTTATGCGATTATGGTTCGCCATAATTTATTTTAAACTATTCTCAACAAAATAATAAATTAAACTGAATTAATAATCAGTTAAAATGTACTTTAAAGTTAAAATAACGCGCAAAAAAGTTTTTTTTTTGATAAATGAGCGCCAGTTCCTCGCAACGGTAAAATGTGTTAAACATTGTTAAATACTACAGTATAAGTTTTAATATAATTTAAAATAATAGACAATTAAATTGAGTTAGATTTTATTGTTTAAATACAGTCATACATGCAGTAACACTAATTAAAATTCGAAATTAAGCGCTTTATGGAATGAGATATTCGATTGGCAGATTTTTGGATATCTATGAAACCTCATTGTTCTGAGTTAAACCTTTTAACTTATTATTCATTAAATTTTTAAAATAGTCATATAATAGTATATTTAATAGATCTTAAATAATTTCTTTGAAAGAAATGTTTATTAATAAATAATTTAATACAAGCAATATTAAAATTCGGTTCAAGGAAAATTTCATTTCCCAGTTCCCATTTTTTACCAATTGATTATAATTAATAATTCTTTGTGATTTAAATTTTTTTAAATAAAATTATAAATATTTAATAAGAAGTGTTATATTTGAAAATAATTTTGTTTAAATTTGTATTTTCTTACTTTTAATCTGCTAACTAGGAACTTGGAATGATCCACTATATAAAAAAACTTTAGCTCTATAATTTTTAAATAGTTAAAAAATGGTTTAAAGTTAATAAAGACACAATTTTCATTTTCTACTTGTTTAACTTTAAATTTAATTTTTGAATATTTTATATATTTACATTTAAATTTAACTTTTTTGTTTTTAGAAATTTGATTTAATTTGTAAATTGCAGAATGTTCTCGCAAAATAGCACTAATTAGTAAATTTACACTTTATAAACACAAATAATAAGATTAAAAACTATATTTATTGTTTAATTATAGTCAATTAAGTAATTTTTTAAAAATACCAAAATAAACAAATTTGTATTTAAATTTAAATTAAACTGTAAAATAATTTTTATTTTTACACCAAACTTATACTAGAAAATGGATTAATAATAAGTTGGTAATGGTTGTCGAAAAATTTTTATTTTATTAAAACATATTTATTTTTTATATCACGTAAAAGTGATATAAAATCATTCATTTTAAAACGTTTATATCACGTAAAAGTGCATAATACGAGAAAAATTTTATTACAACAGATATATCGCAATAAAATAATCGATAGACGTTGGGACTCATTTTTTGATACTCGAGCTCGAGTGTTGACAAACACTTTATAACAATCTTACTAATCACAAGTGTACGGTATATGATGCATGTTTCATAAAAATATGTGAATGTTTCACAGTTTTACAGTAAGTGTAAGTTATTTAGGTGTTATAGGTATTGTGTCGGATCGCCTTCAATTTACTTGAGATTTCTTTACTAATTAAAACCTGAAATTATTAAATTATAATTCTTGTTATGAATACATAAAAGTTTTTATATATTATTTAACTTATTTTTAAAATCAAAGTGAGCTAAAAAAATTGAAATAAATTATTAGTTTGTAGAGAGTAAAAGTTGATAATTTTGGAATAAATTTTATCTTAACAATTTAAATAGATTTTAGAAATTTAAAAAATTTAACATTGCATATAATATAAAATTATATATTTAATATAAAAATTGAAGTTTTTAAAATTATTATTTAAAATTGTAATTTTTATTTATTATAAAAAAAGCTTTATATTAAAAATCTAAAAACTTATAGTGGATTTGAAAAGAAAAATTTATTTAAAAATAATTTTCAAATGCTAATAAATCAATAGATTTATTCTAATGACTATTTCATTTCTAACTATTTCTAACGTTAGACTTTTGACTGATAAAAGCATTAATCTAAAATTTTGAGAAATTTACAAATTTTTCAGTTTTAAAAATTAAGAATGGATTTAATAAGTGTTGTTTCTCTTTTTATATTGTCAGACTATACTTATTATATTTTATTATACTTATTATTTTTAACAGAGACAGAGACTACATATAGTGTATTATTATGAGAAAATTAATGAATGATTTAAATTTTAAATAGTTTTAAAATTGAGCAAGTTTTCTTCGAAACATGAAAATTTTATATAAGAATACAAATTTATAATGCGTTATAAATAGAGATCGAAGAAAGTAGCATTTATTCGGTGTAAAAATAGCGCTATAAATTGCTCTAAAAATTTACCAAAATAGCATTAAAAATAGCATTTATTATTTTAGTTAATTAATGTAAAAATTAAATATTTGATAAAAAATTATTTTTATTTAACCTTATATTATTTTCCGCGATTTTCTACATATAACTTGTAAAATTCAAGCGATTTCGAAATTAAATTGTAAAAAAAGCGAAAGCGAAATACAAGCGAAACTAAAATATTTTTCATAAGCGAAAGCGAAATGCAAATGAAATAAAAATTTTTCAAAAAGCGAAGTGAAATACAATTGAAATGAAAAACTTGTGAAAAGCGAAAGCGAAATACAAGTGAAATTAAAGTTTAAATTAAAAGAGAAAGTGAAAGTAAGTGAAATTAAAAAAGTGGAAGTTCCACAACACTAGTGTTGTTCATATGATTTAATTTTGATTTTGATTTTCTTAAAATTTTTATTTTAAATGAATTTTGATTTTGATTTCTTATTCCAAAATCTTTTTGATTTGATTTTAATTTTGATTAATCAAAATCAAAATTTAAAAAAAAATCCAAAAGTAAATACTACACTAGGTTTTTTCAATTTTTTTTTCATCGTAATAGAAATCGAATTAATAATTGAATTACAATTTCAATTAATTGAAATTTAATTTAATTTAAATTAAAATTTAATATAATAATTTCATAGTAATTTAATTTAAATTGAAAAAGTGTAATTGAAACAAAACTAAATAAAATTTTAAAAAATTAAATCAAAATACTATAAAATATATATAAATAGCAAAATCAAAATCAAAATACAATCAAAATACAATCAAAATACAATCAAATTACAATCAAACTACAATCAAAATACAATCAAAATACAATCAAAATCAAAATAATTTGCTATAAAAATGAATTTTGATTTTTATTTTTGTAATGAAAATCAAAATGAAAAATCAAAATAGAAATTTATTTTGATTAATCAAATCAAAATACAATCAAATTTAAAAACTTTTCAAAATCAAAATCAAAATACAATTTAAATTAAAAAATTTCAAAAATCAAAATCAAAATACAATCAAAATAGAAAAATTTAAAGCGACACAATACAATACAATTAACAATCAAAATACAATATCCACATGGAATATGTCTTTGATATGCCAATGTTATTTCAGATTTTTCAACAATTATTTTTTCTAATATTGTTTCAAAATCACAATAAACAACATACGGATATTCAACCATTTGTTGAAAGTTTGAAAAACAAAAAATGTTGCAATTTTTATTTAGTAGTATGTTTAATGATGGTTTAAATGTTTCACATAATATTTTATGTTTGTTTAAACTTTCTTTTGATCTAAATGATAACATACATGTATCGCAAAAATAATGATTAGATGATGTACTTGATCCTAGAAGTCTATTAAAATTTTTTTAATAATAAAAATGTTTATCCAATAATAAAAGATTACAGGAATTTTTACCAGTAGACTTTGATATTTGTAGCAGAACAATATGACCTGATTTGTCTATTATTTTACTCCATTCATAAACATTAATTCTTTAATCATACTTTTGATTATTTTTTTCAAATTTGGGAATCATTTTTAATGTTAATGGATAATGTAAGTTTTAATAAATGAGCCAATATACAATATAAAAAACTTTTTTGATCATTTGATTTAATGTTTATAATAGCACGTTTAAGAAATAATTTTTTAGGTAAAGATCTATGGCAGCCACCATATAATGAATTAAATTCCCCAATTTTTATGTCTAATTTGTCAATTTTTTCATGTCTACAGTTGGAACGTTTTTCTTGAAAATCCTGAATTTTATTTTCTAAAGCATATGTAATTTTATAAAGATTTTTTAAACTAAATTCTTTCGAAATCACTGTTTTTAGTACAAAAATAAGAAATTTGATAAGTTTTTAACTCAATAAGTTCTCTTGAAAATGTAACTTGAATACAAAATTGTACTTTAATTGTTGCTAATATTTTTATTAAAGAATTAATTAAATTTATTATTTGATCACTATATGTACTAAAAAACTGTTCACAGTTAGATAATTCTTTATCTGTTATTAATTCATATTGTTGTAAAAATGATTTAAATGCTCGCTTTGATAATTTAATATTTGATGATTTTGGTAAAATAGGTAGTCTGCAGTTCCTTCCATAACCGTATTGATTTGCACAGTTACACTTCTAATTTAAGTGAATTTATTTCCACATATAGTACATTCAATTGGTTTATCACGACAAAAACACATCTAAATGTTGTTTAAATTTTATGAATAATTTAAATAAATTACTGCAAATCGGACATTCAAAATATTGCTCAGAACATTTTCTTTTCATTTGAGATAATCTTTTGTGACGAAGAAATCTATAGTTGGAAATAGTTTTAAATCCACATTCGAATTCTTTTAAGCACATCATTATTTCTAAGAATAAAGTGAAACATTTAATCAATAATATTTTATTAATATTTCTTTACAGAATAAACTTTATCTATTTTGATTTTAAACATTTTAAATATTTGTTTGCCACAATAAGGACAATAATCAATATTTTTGCATTCGTAGCATAAACTCAATTGATAATAAGGAAATAATAACAACAGAATAACATTTTTTTACCAATTTTACATTTATGATCCTGTAACTTATCTGATGAAATATTTTCGCTTTCTAATACCATTGCACATTTTTGACATATATTAACATTAAATATTATATTTGTATTTCATTTTTATATTTTCTTTCAGAATGGAAATATCAAATAAAAAAATAAATTTTATTAAAGTTTTTATAATTTCTTTAGT
>JAQIVF010002044.1:0-12032 GCA_034698365.1 Steganacarus magnus | reverse complement strand
ACACGTCAGCACATTGTATTATTTCGGTTGTGTTAATAAAGTTATATTCAGTAATTCGGTGACTATTAATCAGAATTAGTTGTGGCTCTGCACTTGTAGGACCGCAACAATAATAAAAAACACTTATTTTTGAATTATGTAAACTTTTATTGAAAATTAATAAATATAAAAATAAGTTGTTAATTAATCTTTTAAGAGTTTTCTCTCATAAATGATTACTTTGTTGTTTGTTTTGTTTTTCAGGATTTATCTCTAAATCTTTTAAATATGTAAAATTTTTGTTAATTTCTTCGACACTTAATTTTACTTGACTTTGCTTTGCTTCACTTTTATTTACGGAATTGGTTTGAATTGATTTATTTGATATTAATGGCTTATTTGGTGATTCGCTAAAAGTTTGATTCACAGCATTATTGTTTTCTGATAGAATTTTCTTCGAATTCAACAAATTGTTATTTTCTTGATTTCTGGGTTTAATACTAACAACCGATTTATTAGAATTATTATTAATAATCGGTGATTGCTGAGAGTCAACGACTAGTTTATTTGAATTTAGATCGTGATGTAATTGATTGTGTTTTTTCATTTCATTCAACACCTCTTTTTGCTGTTCCAGCAATTTTTTGTGCTCTTGCTGTTGCTTTTCTAATCTCTGCAGAAGTTCTTCTTGTCGTTTGGCTTTATTCGCATCTAAAACAGGCACTGATTTAATTGTTAACTCATCGGATAATTGATTTTGAGGCGCCATTATTTTTAATTCTTTCTCTTCCTTTTTAATGGCGTCTGCGTCTAAATTTAGATTACTTAAAGTCACAATTGGGACTTCACTTGGTTTAACGTTTATAATAACGTGATTATCTTCATAAAAATACATATCATGAATGGTAGTGAGAGTGCAAACCACTAGAATAAATACACCAGCGATGGCCACACACTTTGCTAATAGTATGTCATTACTATTTTTAGTTAACTTAAGGAATATCATCGCTGGAAAAATAAAACAAATAACTGCACCAATAGTTGATCCCAAGAATGCGAGAACCAGTTCAATATGCGGTAACATCACAGACATACCAATAGTGGTGACAATGAGCGCGATTGTCAGCAAACGGAAGTGTTGGTCAGACATGTGTATTGAAGGCGACGAAGTGCTCACCAATTCGTTGTGTAAACTTTTTCGAAACAGAAATGAATGCAAACTCGTTCGACACGGAAATAGACACAACGGAAAACTAATTAAAACTGTGAAAACAAATGCAATTTGCGTTAAAGTGGACACAAAACCGGACGGAATGAATATAAGTATGTTTCCACGGAATGGCAACTCGAAGAACGCGATGTAACCGAAAAATCCAACGGCAATATAAATATATGAACACATATTTATCGATCGACTAATAATTAAGTTCATGTGTTTTATGGAAGACATATCACTATTGATTAAGGAATTGTCAAATATTTCAAATAACTGCGTTTGACACGAGAGCGCCATTGATATGATTGGCAGGTTTGACAGTATATGCGATGTCTGCCAATAGTTTAATTGAGACCAAACATCATTTGTCGAAACAAACAAATTAATGGACGCGTCGTTAAACATTTTGATCACTAGAAACGTGTATAACGCCAGCGATAACAGCGAAAACGATGTCAAACTTTCGACATGTCTTAATAGACCCAATGGTAACACAATAAACATGGCTAACAGTGTCATCACAAATGCTCGCAATTGCGGTCCATTTGTAACACCGAATATCGAAGAGACGAGTGATGGCGCGATGTCACCGATCACTACGAAGAATGCGATACACGTTCCCAACAGAAATCCCAAAACACTTAACTCTACGATCAACTTTCCGGTCGAACCAAACACGTCGAACGCCAATAACTCGTAATTACGTCTTCGAGCGATTATTGCCGACTTCATGAGGAGGTGACAACTGATTCGATTCAGTATTCCGCTCAAAATAATCAATATGATGGTGAGAGCGATACCGCACTGTTTGAAGCAGTACGGCATTGCCAGCACTGACACACCGATAATACTGTTCCCTAAATTGATAGTGTGTCGCAACGAAGACATCCTCAAACATTATCATAACAATAACAACATAACAACTATCCCTTTAATATTCAATACCTTTAAAAATGTGCAATATTTTCTATACATAAACGACGCAACATTTTAAAGTACACGTGTTATCGCTATAATCATTTTCTGTTCTGAGGTAAAGTGCATTACTAAGTATACACAAGTAATCGAGTGTGCATTCCTATCGGTGACTGTACTTTAACCCATAACCTCAATTTCAATCAACATCTAATTGAGGTTTAAGTTATAATAAATTTTTATATTCATTTAATTCTAACTCAGCGATGAGTTCATAACTTTATTGGTAAAGCTATAGATGAGAAGTGCGAGTGTCCTTTGCCTAAAGCTTGGACTCATTTACTTGAGTTTAGAACTCGGATTCGGAAAGATTTGTAGACTTGGGCTCATTGCTCGGACTTTCAACCTCAATCCTAAAAACTAAGTTTTAACTATTAATACAATACTGCGAATTACTACACTGCGCAAAAACTCTACAAATTTGTATGAGTTTTAATTTAAAACAAATGTAGAGTAAAAGTTCGAAAATTTTAATGAAAATATCAACAAATTTTGAATGAGGTAATAAATTTATAAATGAATTTAATGTAAAATTAGGGTCAGAGTTTGTCTTTTTTTATCGAACCCTGAAGACTCGAGTTCGAGTCTAAAGGTTAACTTTGCTCATCTATAGGTAAAGTTATATCTAATCTTATATAGTCTGAGCATTACTGTGTCAATATCACAACACGTTAATTAAATTATGTGCCCTAAAGATGTTCCAGGTCTATGTTATTAGAACCGGACCGAGCAGTAACATTGATTACTTGACTCGAATCGAACTGAAGAACTGTATTGTCAACCGAACCGAACTGCTAATTAACCCGAAAACCGATAGTAAACTATTTTTGGTAAAAATACCCGAAACTACCCGATAACAAAAATATTTCATTGTAGTTTTTCTCATAAACATTTTCTAGATCTAAATTTACATTAATTAAGATATGATTCATTAACTTATGCTATTTTAACTGTTTCTGATTTAAAATAAAATCAAAATTCATGATACAACTAATAATTTTGTGAATAAAATTCAGAGAAAAGGAGTGTTTTGTCGAATTTTTAGGTTAATATCAAATAAACTCGACTTACTTTTTTTCATTAAATAAAAACATTTACACAATAATATAAATACCGTACATTTATTAAATCAATAATAAATTCAATAAAAGTTATCGCTTAACTTCTACACATTTTTCAATTAGATTTTAAAAATACAAAAAATTAAATTCTTTAGAATTTAACATTTATTTGAAATCTTTAAAATAATTCCAATAAACAGCAATACAGTATAGTATTTGAATTACATTTTCATTAAATCATTTTAATACAGCTATAAAAAATGAAAATTTGAATTTTTAAATTACGAGAATAAGCAACAATTAATACTTATTTTTACTTAATTTTCAAGAATGATTTAAAAAAGTAAAATTATGAATGCTATTCGAAAAATCTTCGCTTTAAAATGTCAATAAAAAAAGATAGAAATTTAAGGTTACAAATCAAATTTAGAAATATATCAATTGAGAAAAATATAATAATAATTGCAATGAATTTTAATTCAAAGCTAAAACCAATATTTTTTTTAAATAAAAATCTTAGCCCAAGACTTAGATATCAGGGATTGAATGGTCCATAAATTTTTTGACCAGACTTGAAGCCATTCTAAAAAAGTGTACCGTACTTAATATTAATATAATTATTAAAATTGTTTTAATTAATAAGTAAATATTAACTTTAAATTTGTGTTGTGTGTACTTTTTTCAAAAAAAAAAATTTTAAATAAAAATCTATGCATAATCTAGAAATTTTATAACTTTTATGTTTGAGTAAAAGATACTTACTGTTTGACCATATGGTCATAAACAAACGATGGCATTATAGTGAGAGTGATAATATCACCACCATTTTCGAGTATCGCTCGAACTTCCTTATCTTTCAATCCAACCACATTTTGTCCATTTACTTCTAGAAGATTGTGGTCAATAAGCAAACCATTTCTCGCAGCAGAAGAATCTTTGACGATAGCATTGATTTTTCCATTGTTGAAAGTGAAGCCTACGTGTCCGGCAGTATCTTTGTGAAGAGTGATCGTTCTCTCAAACGGTCGATCGCGTATTACTAAACTAATATTATTAATCGACGCCTTCTTAATAACATCGTGCACTTTATCTTTGCTAAAACCAGCAACATTTTCATTGTTAATTTGCAGAATTTGATCACCAAATCTGAGTCCAACCATTGAGGCGGCAGAGTTTGATTGAACAAATACTATAAACACACCCTAAATACCAATTTTAATATTAAGTTACTATACTGTACAGTATTTCAATTATAAGCTTAATAGTATAAGTTAAGTTTGCAAACATATATTTTTACGTTAACTTTTACGGCACTTTTGAGGTACATATTTTGAACCATATTTTAGGTAATGTACTTATCAATAAAAATTATTTCAAAAAATGTCAATAATTCACTCATACTGTATATTCAGCAATATATTTGCACGTTATTGAGAAAAGGCATAATCGAGTTGGGTTTTAATATTACAATTTAAAATTATGTCATTATGAAAACAAAGAACATAACCATAAATTGATTTACTATAAGCTTAGATGTAGAATAAAGTTTGAAGTTATTAAACTTTTATCACTTTCATTGCTTTTAATTTATAATTATAATACCGTAATTAAATTTCAGTTCTTATCAACAATTTTACCAATTAATAACCTTATTATGAAACGTAACCTTTAATTGGTAAAATTATTGATGAAGAGAAGACAAATTAGCATTTGATTAATTATTAATTATATAAATGTAAATCATAAGACTATATACCAAACAAATAATGAAGTAAATATCAATACCTTATTAATGGCTTGAACCCTGAGACCAACCCTACTATCTTTATCCTTACAAACAATTACTTCTCGGATGCCATGAGTTATATTAGATCGCTGTAATCCCAATGATTGCGAAGTGAGTGGTGCTATCATCGAAGTGTTTCCAACCGTTGCGACCGGCATTGGCATTCGCAGTGTAGACAACTCTTGAGATGTGAGCGATAAACCCATATAGTCATCCAGTGTTGGGTATAACGCATCATATTTGCCATTTGTATAGTTTGGCACTGGAGCTGATGGCAATGCTTGCATATGTGGCATATGTGGCATATGTGGTGTTGACTGCGATGTCAGCTGTGCCTTAAAGTTAATTTCCATTATTATATATTATAATATGCATTATTGTTATTATTAACAGTTAATAATTGTATTTACTTGAAACATCTGATCCACTTTCATATCCTCGAGTGATGGATAAAGAGACATTTTTGAGTATAATTAGTTTACAGTTTAGTTTATATAAAATATTGGTCACAAATAGTTTATTGCGATTTAGTTGTTAGTGTATGATATATATATCATATTATAATGAAAAACATGAATCATATGTGGTATCAGACATAAGATAACGATTATCAATGCAGTACTGTTACGGTGCTGTGACGTTAATAACAATTCATAACAAATATATCGATGATATAGCGTTACATCACTTCACTTATATTTCATTACAGTTATTGCAATCCTATCAAAAAATAGTAAAATACGTAAACGTAAATTTGTCGCGAAACCTGTGAACAAATTGTAAATATAGTAAGTTTATTAGGAAATTAATGTTACTATAAACGGCTTTAATTTTTCAAATGTATGTAAAATATTTTAAAAACTACTTTTAAATAAAAATAATTCAAAGAATTTATTTAATTTTCTATTATATTAAATTTTTTAGTAAAATTGGATTTAATAATTGACTATTTGTATTTAGGCCTAACAAATTGAATTTTGGAAAAGTACGATAAATCCGAACGTTTAAAGTAAGATTCTAACCTTAAATTTCGACAAAATATTTTGAATGTTCTCTATTTTACGTTCCCTAATATTTATAAATATATAAAAACCCAGTGATAAAAAACTCAGCATTATGAGCTGTTAAAAATTTATAACCATTATAAATATGACTAATGGTGCATTAAAATAACTGGTGAAACAAATAATAACATGTTTTTTACTCAATACAATAAAAAATCTTATTTCTTTTCTTAATAGCACACTAATAAATTTAAGTTAAAATAACTATGAAATTACAGACAAATATGTAAATAAGGTGCGAATAACGGGACTACTTTAACAGGCTATGAATTTTTATACGCGGCGGTCGTCAAAGCTCTCAATTCCTTACTAATTCTTTTACCATATTTTTAATCGGTAACGATTATAAATTTACATTTTCTGATCACAGCTTTTTTGATGCAAAGACAAAATTCATGAAAAAATGAAAATTTGAATTTTGTCTTCGCATCAAAAAAGCTGTGTTTCTGATACAAAAATAATATTTAAATTTCAACCGTAAAATTACTTAACTTAACTGTAATTATAATGTCTTAATATTGCTATAACGGGTTCGAAGGTTATTGTTGTAAAACACAAAAATCCGGTGTGTATAACATGAAACTTATCCTTAAGTTTTAGATTTATATCAATTTAACTTTTATTCTCGTGTATTAATTATTATATATACAAACAATAAAGAAAAAATAAATAATATTCTCTTTGAAAAATTAATCTCTATTTCCAATCTTTTAACTCTTCATCATTAAATAGAATGCTATTTGAAGGTAAAGGCACAATCGAATCGTATTTAGTGGATGGAAACTTATATGTATTCTTGTCTAAATCAATACTCATATTCTTTTTATTTGTTTGCTGATAGTTTATTATAAAACTTTCGATATTTGAAAACAAACTATTGTTGGATTGCATCAATTCTTGCAGTCTATAATAAATAAATAAAATATTGAATGCTATCGAATAAATAACATGTGTAACAATTCTTACTTTTGAGAATCAAATAAATTGTTCGCTGAAATTCGATTACAAACTTGTTTATTTAAAACACGATCAAATAATGGAATTCCGAAGTGGCAGTCAAATAAAGTCCATTTATTAAAATCAAAATTTCTTTCAGTTGAATGACCAAAATTGTTTGAGTCTGTATTCAAGTTAATTAATGTAATAAAGCCACAAACTCTGTTTAAATTAATATGCGTTGACAATGTTTTGATCGCAGGATGACATTGAAATGGAGAAATAGCTATCGAATCGGTGTTTGAAACGTTTTCATCGAGCAGTGGTAATGGTATATAAACTAAATGATTGTCGCTTAGTTTCGCAGAATTTTCTGGATATGCTTGAATAAGTACGGCTGAATAAGTAGCTGTTTCATTGATAGCTATTAATGCACTCGAAACTGGTATTATTCCTGAATCTCTGCCCCACGGAGTAATCATTAGTGACTCAAAATTATAGAAAATATGTGGCAAATTATTTAGACGAACACCTTTTGATAATAGTAGCGATGGCGGCCCACAACCGGTAATCGAATATATATACAATTTAAACCAAATGGAATTAACTAATGGTGACGCTCCGAGATATGGAAGAGAATTAGTTGTTGAAATTCGAGTTTCATTACTTAGTGGCGCAACTGATATCAGCAGTTTATAATTCTTATTCAATAATCGTTGACACGTATCGTTATCCAAATTAAGTAAACTCTCGCATCTTATCATATCTAATCCAAGACCTTTATTAGAATCATTAGAATCATCGACCAAACATGAAGTCAACTGAGGGTTATGTCTTAGAAATTGAATAGTTTGATAGAGGATGACTGCATGTAAAAAATAGCGTTCAGCTTCGCCGCCATCCTCTTCCAGATTTAAATCACTTATTTTTGATAATTCAATCAACAGGCTATCTATTGATTCATCTGCAAGTTTTCCGACTTCAAACATGGTTACCGCGTGATTCTTAAGTCCAGGCGATAGATTTCCCATCATTAAAAATGCTGCTAATGTTGAATCATAAATAAATGCGATTCTCTTTTCATCGTTATGATCAGAATTTACGAGATTAGTAGTTATAACGCTATCATTTGCGGAATGCTTATTGATTGGAAAACTTTCGTATTCTGAATACATTTCGTTGAGATCGTTGCCGCAAATCTCTGTGTCATTTGTCAAGGAGTTGACAAATTTCGAAATATTCCCTTTCGAGTTACTAGCTTTTAAATCAGCATTTGTTGAAATTTTGGGTGTAATTGCAATCTTCCAGGAAGAATGGTATTGGTTAGCACTCGTTTCTAAAGTTTGTTTTTTGTAAGCAAATCCTAACCTGCAATACATAGACACTGCATTTTTAACGAGAGAAAGATCTATTTGAAGCACATTTGCCAGTTCAGCGACAGTAGTTTTCTCGTCGATAGAAACAAAAATTTTATAAAGAAGTGTTTCAAAATAATCTCCTGTCACTCGATTCATGACAAACCCTTCCAATGGTGGGATTTGTATTAAATCGTCGTCATCTATCGGTATATCAAAGTAAATCAAACCCTTAACGTATAGATTTCGAACATCAGTTTCATTGAAAGTGCCAGCTCTTAAGCGAACTAAAGTGCTGTCTTCAGATATAATTTGGTCGATAATAAGTTTTTCACTCTCACTAACCATAGACTTAACATCATCTTCGGTGATATAACCAGGATTTACGATCCAAAAAGGATCGATATTAATATTTTTAACGGGTTTATTTGGCAATAAATCCTTAATGGGTTTACGAATCATTCCCAGAAATTTTTTCGATGACCGACACTGATTCATGAGCTCAATGTATTGATTTCGTCCGATACCCATGAGTCGCAAACAATCAGCAGCGGTAAAGTTGGGCAAAGTATCGTAATTTTTCTCTTGTTCGAGCAAATCAATAATCATAGCGTGATAGTATTGAAAAGGAGTGATTCTCATTCCGGTCACCTAAACATTAGTATCACAACAGAGAAATCAATTACAGTAACAATAATTATAGATTACATGCGAATTATTACAATAAAGTCTGAAAGATGGTATGGAAATAACATGTAATGCTCTCTACTGTAACCAAGCAATTCATCGTAATATGATCTCTCATTTTTCTTTATATGTCTAACTAAATGTAAGAAAACAATTGATTAATAATGGCTTATAAATATAATATTAATAAATTTACCCAAATTTCCCCGAAATCTAATTTGGTTTCTAATACTGAACTGTAAAACCTTTTTATCGTATTCGTTGCTATTGCCGATACTCTGCAATATATTATCAGTTTTTTAATTATTCAAATATCAATAATATTTCTAAATTTAAAATAAATACTTGTTTTATATTCGATGGAAGTTTAATCCACGGAATGTTTTTTCGTATGAATTCATTAACATCCATATTTATTAACGATTATTTAATTAACAAAATAAATATATGGTAACATTTTTATTGAATCCATTGCTAACAACAATGCAATCATATTCAAGTAATTAATTGAATAATAAAATGAAAAACTTTAAATTAGAAAGTAATGAGTAATGAGTTGACGCAAAAATAACATAAATCGGTTCAATATGATTGTGCTGTCGATTGTAAACAAAACTTACTGTAAACTCCAATAGTGACTTCTATTGCTATTCGCAAACATTCAAAAAAGTTTTGAGTAAAAAAGTTGAGCACTTTATGACTGCTCCTGCAATAGTCGTTATTTGAATACTTTTGAGAAATGCTTTTAAGAATATAATTATTAAACTTATTCAACTTATTTTGAGGACTTCATTATTAAAGTATATGTGTGTTTTATAGCCTATTATTTTTTCACAAATCAGTCTAATTCTTAAATGAACAAAATGTTTAAGAAATTGCAATATAATTATATATGCACTAGAGATTAAGCCCGCCTTATAGGCGTGCGAGAAAAAAGTTTGTTTTGAATTATTGAATGTTGAATGTCTTTACATACGGACACCATACAGACCCCGTACCGACAAAATAGAAACCACATACCGATCTCATTCTTACCCATACCGACCAAATACCGAGAACGGCTAAGGGATTTTACTAAATTTAAATACAAAATAAGAAAGTTTCTAAATTTCCAGAGGCTCTGTAGATCAGTAAGTAAGGCATATTGGGTAATCAGAAAGTATTGGGTAAGATTTGAGTTCGATAATAAAATTGTTCTTAATAAGTAATGTATAGAGACTGGAAAATGGGGACTCAATTTTTGAGTTTTTGGGGACAAATGGGGACACATTTTATTCGATTTTGGGGACAAAAAATGGGGATATATAAAAGTGTATATTTCTCTTAGAAAAATAGTTATAAAATTTTAAAATGACCAGACCAGACCAGACCAGACCTGACCTGACCTGATCTGACCTGACCCGACCCGACCCGACCCGACCCGACCCGACCCGACCTGACCCGACCCGACCCGACCCGACCCAACCCAACCTGACCTGACCCGAACCGACCCAACCTGACCTGACCTGACCCATACCGAACCCATTCTCTCTTCGATCTGAGTTCAATGATACACATTTTGATGGGGTTTTGCAAAAATAAATTCCCACCCCTACCCCCATAAGAGTTGCCCGGACACCCTACTTTTACTCCCCACTTCGATCTGAGTTTAATGATATACATCTTGATGGGATTTTCTAAAAAAAGTTCCCACCCCAACCCCCATAATGGGCGTCCCTTATCAAAACCCCCTTTCTTGCACTCCCGTCTTCTACCTGTATTCAAAGATATAGGTTGTGAAGGTGGGGCCATCAGGGGCTGAACCTATAAAGGATAAGATAAGCACATTAAGGTTTTTACTATATATGCATTTATAATTCATCAATGCTGAGTGTTAAATCAAAACTGTTAAATTTTCAAAAACTATTTATTTAAAAAATTTTTGATTTAAAAATATAGTTCAAATTCAATATTTTTTATGACTTTAATTATTTTCAAAAATAGATTTTCTCAGTTCAGTGGTTGATTTTAAGTTTACTACACACTAAATTATGCGACCAAATGCAGATTTATGAGTTTTCGTGCCTCTAATATAAGATCAATTTGTTACTAATTTGTGTTCACAGCCTAAATCATGTTTCAGGTAAAATGACAAAATAAGAGCAAAAATCATCTTTTATTAGTATTTAGGGCCTGATTTTTTAAGAGTGTATACACGATTCTCCAAAGATAATTTGACTTTAATATCAATTTGATGATTTAAATACAACCACGAATCCATTGAAGTTTAACATTCTTCTGGTATAGGTATGGTTAATGCCACTTCAATATAAGTAAAGACTATGTTAAAAATTTAAAAGAAAGTAAGAAACAAAGAGAATTGTTAAGATTTAAAAATTAATTGTTTAACAAAAAAGAAAATGTTTATTTAGAATTAATGATATTTAACTCTAATGAGCGCATATTATGAGGTCATAAACAATGTATGGTGTTTACGCATTGAGTATCAAATATAAATTTATTAGTGGCAACTTTGAGATAATCTCTTGGAATTATATGTTGGGATGTTCTTTATTAAACATGCTCTTATGTCGCAACATATGTGTACAGTAGTATGTATGTGTCTAATTATCAAATAAGTATTAAACGCGATTTTTAAAATATTAAAACAGTAAAACAGTAAAAAAATATTATTAGAGATTTTTGTCATTCATTAAGTAAATATTTTGTTCATTGGTAACGTTTAAATAGGCTATGTTTTATAACTTAAGTTAGTTATCATTGATTTTATGTTTTTAATGTTTTTTATATAATTTCTGATTTGTTAGTTATTTGCATATAAAAATTACTTTTAACATTTAGAAACAAATTTTAAAATTTTTTCGCCAATAAGCTTATAAAATTATAAATCAGCGATATTTATACTGTTATTTTAATTTTAAACTGAAATTTTAATTAATCAATAAATTTTAATATATATTTTTAAGTGACAGT